>JAQGCA010001521.1:0-17146 GCA_034698945.1 Protaphorura quadriocellata
TGGAGTCGACCGCAATGGGCCTATTGGTGGCTTAGTCGGCATGATCTAGATGGCTTGGCAGTACCTTATTGTTCCCCAAGACCTCCTCCTTAACATACAAGGCGTTACGTTCCACTATAAATCCCTGCGAGTGACGAGTAAAACTAAAGATTTGTCATGTGCGTGAAGGACGAGTGAAATCCTCACTCCGTACAAATGGTCAAAATTCAATTACCCGGTGAAAATTTCACTCCGAGTCAAGACACGAAGTCCACTAATTGTGTGGACTTAGACTTACGAGGGGAACGTCAAGGCGGATATTTTTAGAAGAATTTGAAATTCTTACCAGTAAATTCTGATACGATGAGAAATCTGGAATAATTTGACATTCGTCGCACATTTCAAGTTTAGGTTACAAAACTTGACCTAAACTTGAGCCTGTGTTGAATTCTGGAATTGGAAATCCCATGCCGTCTAACGCTACTCGTCTTTCCCTTCGGTTTGCGAGGACTAAGCGGAAGTGAATTGTACGAGGATGGATGGACCATTCATTCCATTCAAGAAATTCCACATAAATAGAGCTAGACGTTTTAGTTTGAATTCTTCCTCGTCTATGTGGAGTTGAGACCTTGAGATATCTTTTCTTCAGACGTAGATTTAAAAAGTGTTTAAATCTACGTCTTGAAATTGGAAGTCATGCTCAAATGACAAACGAACCCAAAAATTGGAATCAACACATTTCCTTCACTTTTACGTCAACCAAAAATAATAAGAATGAAGACATGAAAGGAGTGTTTCAGAACGTTTATTTGGTTTAATATAAGTACCAAATAAAAGATTTGAATTACATTGATATGAAATGAATTATATTAGGAATTGTTCATTTATATTCAATTTTATATAAATTGTTGGACATTCGTCCCACTCGAGGAGAAAGAAAGAGAAGATTAGAGAAGAGTGGTTGAGTGGTTGAGTGGGGTTAGATGGTTAGATGCCCATGTGGTGTCCTCGTCCACCCCTGAACCCTCCACGACCTCCACGCCCACCACCTGGACCTCCACGTCCATCACCTCGTCCACCTCCTCGTCCACGATCCCCACCACCACCACGCCCACCTCCGCGGTCTCCACCCCCACCACGTCCTCCGCGATCCCCACCCCCTCGTCCTCCACGACCTCCTCCTCTGTACCCTCCACGACCTCCCCCACGGTCACCTACGACATACATACACATTCATTTGTATTCCCTCAAAGTTTTGAGGCATAAGTCTTGTGAAGAAAGGTACCTCGTGCCATCTGGTCATCCTTGACCAATTGAATGACGTCATCTGGGATCCGAAGGTACTTGATATTTGTACCACGAATGTAACACTCAGGCATCCTCCAGAAACGATCCCCGTCCTGCACCAACCATCAATTAGTCAACACTTCCAATCAACATGACTCCACAACTCTCTCTTACTGAGTAAACTCATACTGTCCAAACCTCCGACGCCAACCAAACAGAATCAAAAATTGTTATTTCAAAAGTGATGAGACTACGCCTATGGAGATCCTATCTCACCCATATCACTAGTTTTGACGTCAGTGGGTCACAATGACGTCATTACTTGGCATTCGCAATTAGTACAATGTCACAGAAAGGGAAAATACTCAGGGACGTTTAGCTTTGTCGAGTAGGGTTTAGCTCAGGGGCTTAGGTCTCTTCCTCTTCTCTAGACCTGGTCGTACGGGTTTCGATACTCGGACTCGGCAAGTATGAGTGTGGTTTTCCCAATTCACAATTGGTTTTCCATACCTCTGGGTTAACTTTCCAGCCCAAATGGGTACTATACTTAGGATTAAGTGAGGTTAAAACCTATAAAATGAAATTGTAAAATTTGAAATTGAATAAACTAACTAACTACCCAGGCGTAAGGACCCATTTGGGGTATATAGAGGAACACAATTTAAAAAAAAAAAAAAAAGATGAAACTACTATCTGTGGAAAACAAGATTCTTGTTTTTGTTTGGACAGTATGAACTTGCGTAGAAGGGAAGTAGTCAAACTACGTTGGTTCCGAATGATTGAAATTGAGAATGTGTAAGAGTTATATAAAATGATATAAGTAATTAGAATGAGAATGAGAATGAGAATGAAATTACCCGTGAGGTGCAAATGACGTCTTGAAGACAAATGTTCATCCAACCATCACAAGCCCTCAAGTGTCCATTGTACGTCTCCCCATTCTTGAGCTCCACCAACTGAAAACAATCCACACATTCATCATGGATTAATGAATTATAATTATACGGATATAATAATAGCAACCCAAATGTCAAATGTCAAATGAATCATTTGCACTGTACCATGGGCATGGACTGAGCAGCCCTCAACAATGACAGAGGTAACTGGAATCAACAACACATATTTCACATTTAGAGTCATCATTTAAGATTTGATCACAACTAATTAGATTAAATGAGAGAAGGATTAATTGATTACCATGATGACTGAAATTGAACTAGACTCAGTGAATTGGAAAGAAACACGATTTTCCGGTCAGAAGAGTCAGAACTCAGAAGAGAGTATTCGAATATTTTACTTTTTCCCTCCATCATCCGCCAAGAATCTCATTCTTTGACAGCTGGGGTAACGGAGAATTTTGGAATTCGGAAGATTTTGGAATACCAAGTTTGATTTGATCTTAATTTTAAGAATTCAGTGTAGCATAAATTCTCATCCCTTCTTAAACTCCCATCGTATGTATGAGTTCGTTGGTATAGCATATTAACAAACAAACAAGCAATCGTAAGAAGTCGTTCAAGTCATTCTGATCTCTAAGGAATGGAAGTGAAGGGACTGAAAGGAGAATCGGTGGATGAATCTTGTTCGTCTTTCAACTTTTGAACACAATAAGTGGATTTTCTGCTTCTTTTGGACTTTTTGTTCCCCTTTGCCAGTCAGTCAGTGGAGACAGGTCACCTGGGTCACCTGGGTCAAGTAAGGAACAAAGTCTTACTAGTCACTCATCTTATGTTTGTGGAATTTAAAAAAAAATCTGATTGGTAATTGTTGGAATTGACTCGGTCATCGGTTGAGTAGTTAATTCCAGAGAATTGGACCAGTCAGTTCAGTACAGTGGGGTATATCCACCAATCCACCAATTAATCCTAAATTAATCCAGTCATTTAGAAAACGTGGTAGTTAATTTAATTATCCTTGTTTTTCTCAAATCTTACTTCCACCCATCCGCATCCCTTCTACCAAGTATTTTGGATACTGGCAAATGAAATGAGAAACATGAATAGAATGTAATGTCTGGAATTTAAGTCCCAACATCTTTTTCGAACAAAACAACAATATGACATACAGAGTCTTCACTTTGTCACTTTCTGAAATTATTAGACTACCTATTACACAATGCTGGGACTACATGCAGGGTCATTTGGTTGTATAGAAATAAAGTTCAAGTAAGGAAGAACGTTCTCGTACCAGTCCTTAGTCCTTAGTCCTTACCATTAGTTCCTCCTGTCCTTCAATCTGAACTTAACTTGACCTTGAATTTCCTATTTTGAATTTCGCTTTGGGTTTAGTTTTAGTAATGAATAGAATAAGTGAGGTTTATTTATGACATTTTTATTTCCCATTTATGTTATTTTGTTGAGTTCGCTTCGTCTTGTCATTGCATTGTCAAGACGGGACTCATTCATTTTCACTGGACAGTGAACATTGGATCTCTTTTCAGAGGACGAACTTCCTCAGGGATTTATTTAATTACTTAATATTCCAGACGTCTTTCGTTCTTTTGTTTGTGTGTCACCTACAGTGAGCCAAGTCCCGATGGTTTCAGTCAACATATTATGGGTCAACGGGCCGATTAGTCATCAAAGACTGACGCTGATGCTGGAGGACAAAACTTCCGTTCTCCAGTTCAAGAAATCAGTTCTGCGTACGCTCATGGAAAAGGTCAACTTGAACTCGGACGGAATTGTGGATCAAAAGATTAATTCTGAAATCCGAGTCATGATTCGAGATGGTTCCTATTTGACAGAGAGGGAGGATGACTTGACCCTTGGAGACTTGTGTCCAAGTCCTAATCCTAGTCCTCAGAACACTTTGAGTGTCATGGCATCCACTCAGTACTGCGGACTCACATCCATTTCTTTAGTCCACAACGTCATTCAGAATCCTAGGGCTAAATCTGTCCCAGTCATTCCTGTCAAATTTGATCTTGCTCACGACTCGATTCCAACTCTCAAGAAATACGTGATTGAAGTTGGAGAAATTGATCCGTCCCAGAGCCCATATTTGACTCTGACATATGGTGGCTCAGAGCTCAAGGACTCTGGTCTACCTCTCGGCACTCTCTTAGACCCACTCCACAATACAATCAGATACTATGTCAAAAACCCTGAGCTGCCTTCCATGGACCTACATATTGAGACACTTGGTCGGAAGGTGATCACTCTCAAAGTTCCACCATACTTGTCCGTCCAAGGTTTGAAGTTGATGATTCGGGAAAGAGAAGGATTGCCCACAGATCAACAAGGACTCCTGTTCCGGGGTCACCAAATGGAGGACTTGAACATGTTGGCTGAGTATGGAGTCAAGAATCAATCTCGTTTACAATTGGTGATAAAACTTGGTGGGAGTGGAGGAAGAAATGTTTCTATTGCGGGATCCATTCCACTACATCTTCCTAGGTTTTCATTCACAAATATTTATGATGGGTGGAATATGGTGGAGAGGAAATTTTCACCTTCTGAACAAGCCCCCTTCAAGCCCTGGAGGATCGTTCATAAAGGCTTGAACTTTGAAGGAATTTGTGGACATTCTCTGTGTAGGGCTTACAAGAAACAAGTGATTGCCCGTTGGGAATTACCCAATTTCCATCTTGTGAAGGATTCTTCAAAGGTTCAAATCAATTGATTGAAATCCTATTTCAAATCTCGTTCGTCAACTTATAATAACTGTGGAATGCTTCCTCTTATCCTTAGGTTTCCTGTCCTCTCTGCAAAGTGACTCTCAAGTCCCTCTTGACCTGTGCTTTCACTTCCACTTTCTGGAGATACTACGGTCGCCAATCAGACTCCCAGTCTGTGGTCGTGTCCGGAGGATGGGAGGAAGCCAAGGATTCCTACACGACCTTCAAGGTCAAGAAGAGTAAGAGTAAGAGTGGCCGAGGATTCCTAGGAATGGGGAATTGGAAGCTCCTGGTCATTGAGACAAGAGCCAGACTGGTGGACAAGCGGGGAACTTTCCTTTGTCCGACTCATTGCGGTTTTTGCTTCAAGTCCTTGAATTCTTCACCGGGTTCCATGGACGAGTCAGCTTCAATTCGTCGGATCCTCTGTAACCATGTCTATCATGTTCATTGCACTCAATCACCACAATTTCAATGCACCATGTGCATGTGCCCAGGACCTTAATTTCGCGAACATTCTAACTTTGCTACAATTTCTTACTCAAACATTAGTTTTCTGATCCATCTCTACTATGTTCTAACTATGTTCTGTCATAAATATAAATGACAAGAGATTTATGTAATAAGATGTAGTTGGTTTGTTAAATAAAATCCCACTTTCGTATTCTTCTTTCAGTTCCGTTGTGTATAATTTTATGTTGACGTCCATTCCATGAGTGGCTACTGCCAAGTGCCAGTGCTGGACCTGGATTACAACATTTGAGTTTCTCACGCACCGTCCCACGGATAATCATGTCAATCAAGCTAGTTCATTAACCAAATCCCCTACATTCACATTCATTCACTTGAATCCTGGTTAGTCTTTACCTCAATCAGACAGAGATACTGGATCCTTATGGTTATGGTTGGAAAGTGATTCCATTCAGAATCCAACTCCCCAAATAAATTCTCTTTCCAAAATATATCCAGTTCCACATAAGGAATGGAAGGACATTCCAGTCATTTTTACTTAGCGTCAGACTCAACAACACCATTCATGTGAGATTGTGCCAAAAAGGAAAGTCCAGTTATTGGTGAATCATAAACATGAGTCCTCATGAATTCAGGTCCACACTTGGAAATTCCATCAAATTATGAGATTGGAATGAAGGGCTGGTAGTGAGGAAGAGACCAATGTAATTGAGCCAAGTCTGTTCAGGACATGCGAATTTCGTATAAAAATTCGGATGACTTGAGCATAAAATGGATGGACTGACTGACTGAGTGACTGACTGAGCGACTACATTACCTTGACGGAATTCCATAGTCAAAGAAAGACTGTCCGTACAAACAAAAGTAAACAAGAGATGTTCTTTTGATATGTGAAGAATATTTTTTATTCATGGAACCATCATCCAACTTTTATCTCATTTATCAACTTTGACTTCCAGATCAGCCATTCATAACATTTATCACATTACACATTCACCCAGTCACAGTCTACACAAAGAAAACCAAATCACTCAGACCTCAAACCAACATAAACGTACGGGGTGTCCCAAAAATATTAACCGTTCCGCACAAGTACAGTTTTATGGAATAAAACTTGACTCGAGGTGAAATAATTCTGGGACACCCTGTAAACTCTCCATGTAATAAAAACCTTTCACATTTTACATTGTTCTCTTCGGTTCGTCTGTTTGTTTCTTTGAGGGAATTTCATGTTAGAAGTTCTCTGGAGGAAAATCAAGAATGATTCTCCACTTCCTTCAAGTTCTACAAGTCACTTTGGTCTTCAGCATCTCCTACATACATACTAATTGACTCAACACTACTGCCTCATCCATACCCTCTTACAGACCCGGACCCGGACTGGCCATTGTGGCGATGCGGCGTTTGCCGCGTGCGCCCCGAGACATTTAACATTAGGGGCATGCAGAGACGAAGGAAGCGTTTTTGCGCCCCTGTGCCATAACGTCCGGCGCCCCCACAAATTTAAATTAAATAAACAGATAGACTGGCCAAGAAATTCGAACGAATATTTCAGTGCCGGCGCGACAATCAGGCTGGGCCAAAATGGGCGACCAACAATACCGAAAGGAGTAACGACTCAGGATGTGTATTAATAGCCAAGTCTAAAGGGGGTGCGTAATAGAGCGCCCGTGCGCGTTAGCGGGGTCCCCGCGGAGCGGCCGCCGGAAGCAAAGACAATTTTTCGAGGTTTGGTTAAGATTAGGCGCATGCACAAGTTGATTTTACGTTCAAAATTTTACATAAAGTTTTATGAAAGAAATACCGAAAAGCCAAAATTTGGTTGTCTTTCTTAATATTATAAAGTTTCAGGGTGAATAGGGTGATGGTGTATGCAGTCATGGCCTTAGACACTTCTTAATTTAAAGCGGCCGCGGCCGGCCGCTTAACACCGCCCTCCGGTCTGGCCTGGGTTTTTTCCGTCAAAATTGTTTCAGAACGCCGCGCGCGTACGGTACAATAGGCAAATCATATTAATACATTATTTTCATACATTCTGACCCTGGGGGGAGAAGGGGCCGAAGACCCTGCAAGAAAATTTAGAGAAATGAGACTCTGCAAGGTATTCAGCCGTGCCTTCGGCACGGCTGAATACCTTGCAGGGTCTCATTTCTCTAGAATACGGCCCTGAAGACCTTACGCAACACGATTTTATTTCACATTATAAAATATAGTCATAGTCCAGAGTCCTAAAAAAGTCCGAGAAAGTCCAAAAAAAAAACAATAAAATTACAATAACAAAAAAAAAGGAAGAACACCCTGCAATCCAGCAGGGTCAAAGAAAGGTCGGGTCAGAATGTATGATGATTTTTATGCCTTAAACCCTGTATTTCATAGTGATGGCGAAGAGTGCTCTCTAGTTTTCTCGTCTATGAATATTTTTTTGCGCCCTCCGAAATTCTGCGCGCTTGTGCCGGGCACATGAATGCACAATCATAGCTTCGTCTCTGGGGGCATGGGTGTAAGGCGCCCTCCGCCCCATGCTACTAACGTTGGCGCCGCCAGCGCCCCTAGGTAGCCAGTCCGGCCCTGCCCTCTTATTCCAATTACCGAGTGGGTGGATGAGTCAAAGATAGAAATTGAGACATACATTCCTGTCAAAACTTGTACCATTCCACGAATCTTCTTCCCTGTCAGTGTATAATTCTAACATGTCCAAAAATATTGAGAATCTATAAATGTATTCCAACATTCGGAAATTCGGATACAAATGATACAATATGTTCATATACAGATGAATTCAAGTGTAGACCGCGATGGCTGTATGGGGAGATGGAATGGATTCTTCGCTTTAGCATAAGGAAAACTAAGATTCCAGTATTTTTAATTTCAATTCATCCTTTACATAGCATACGCAGTTTTGGTTTCGTTAGTAAGGTTGAGAATTTGAGTTCACACTCTTATGTTGTTATCAATATTCAAATCCTTTCTTCCAACGTTGTGTGAGTCTTTGTCTCGTCTCCTCTTCACTTCCTTCCACTCTAATCCTAAGATCAATCCACGCACTTGAAGAATCCATAATGAAACTAGCAAGTGGTAGCTTTGACCTGAAAACCAGGACCTTGACCCGACACCACCCAATTTCATTTATCCATTCCTATCCCGCCCTGATCCTTGGCTTCCCTCAAAATTCGTCTGCACAAACCAAGTGAGTTCTATCTTTGAAAATGTCAAGGAAGATCCTGATCCTGAAATAGACTATAGTAGACAAATCATGATTTACCTATACGTCTCCACTTTTCCCTAATATCCATTTCCTTCGCATCAATGTCTACTAATCGAATATGATCATAAACTTTGAAAAAATTCAAAATAAATGTTCTTGTAAAGATTTTGATTTTGCTAATTTTAATCCAATCAAAATATTTGTAATAATGAACCTGGGAATATTTCATTTTTGTTTTTGTGCTGTCATTTCTTTATGTAATCCTAGGGTTTCTTGGTTGGAAAACTGGAAATAAGAATCGAAGGGAATGAATTGTTTATAGCTTTTTATCATTAATCAAGTCCAAGGATCTCTCCATTGTCACATTTGTCACTGGTAATTGGCGTATTGGTCCCGAAGTTGACTGAAGCATGTACGCAAGCGATGTCGACTTCTGTCGTCAGTGGATAGCGTCATTTCTGGAGTTGTGTGGGTGGAAGATAGTGTGGAAGGTGGGAGTTGGACTGTGTCCAAGACTAAGACTAAGACTTCATTATCAGATTCCATCTCATGGTCCTCAGAATTTGAAGATGGTGTCTCTCCAACTCCAACTCCAACTCCAACGCCAACGCCGACTCCACTCACTTCTACTTCTACTTCTGGGCTCAACAACTCCTCAGACTCAATTCTCTCATCATCCATGGCGTCCCCTTTGTCTCTGTGGTCACCTTGACCTTGATCCATGACCAGGATTGGAAGGGTTAGCAAAGTTAAAGTGTTCGGAGAGGATGAATAGGCCCCGTGTTCCAGACCTCCTGCTCTTAGTCTTGGATGACCTTGGAGATCCAAGACTCCCAAGAAGTCCCTGGGTTCCTCCGCCATAGCCTCAGTAGGATTAGGATCCTCATATTGTTGAGTCGTCAATTCAGTCTCCATCCCGTCATCATCAACATTGTTTCTCCATATCCTCCTCCCACAGCCAACCAAGAAGCTGACTAGTAGTCTCAGTCTGACCACCAATTCAAAACAATGATTCATTATGGAAATGATTTTTTTGTTTTTTTTTAACCTTCCTCTTTCTAACTCTATCCAGACACTATTTATTAAAGGTAGGGAGTGAAGTGAAGTGAGTGACTACTGGTAGGACAAACTGGACAAAGTGAGTCCAACACATGCTCTCATTCTCTCCGTCCAGCATTCAGGGTCAGGGTCAACCCTATGTAAATTCCAAATGTAATGTCTATGGAGTCAAATGAAGTGAAAGTGCAATTAATTCTTAAACGATCGGACATGAAACAAAGGAATTTTTAAATGAGGTCATGTATTTCCATACGGTAATAGAATAGAACAATTGACGTCAGCATTCTGTAGCGTCAGGAATCTATAAGGCATGAAGAGAATAATGTTTTTTATTAGACCAGTTGTTTATTACGTCCACGACGTAACCTCTATGTACATATAGTCAATTAATATTAAGACTCCATTCATTTGATTTTATTCCAAGTTCCTCATCAATGTCAAATTCAAACTTGACTCTTTATCAGAAGGAAATGGCGGAAGTGGACAAAGTGAACGGAGAAGTAACAAAGTAAAGGTCAAAGGTCCAACATGACCATACTGAAGGAAACATGAAACTTTGGTCGGATATTATGATTTTAGCATAATTAAAAATGAGCATAATTTATCAAGAGAAAAGAAGAAGACCCATTAGTAAGATGGAAATAGCTTATTGGAACTTTTTTCCACATTCCGGTTTGGACCGGACAATGATTTGATTGCAGTGAGTAGTGTGAGTAGTGAGTATTATTTCCTCTAGGATACTATTCAGTATACCAAGGAAGTAGTTTTGGAACACGATACTTTCATGAATTTGGCTTCGTAACTACATTCAGAATAGTCGTAAGAGCGGCCCTTCCCGTTTCGCTCTAATCTAATCTTGACTGGGAGGATGCTATTTATTGTTATATGTATTATATTTTTCCTACTACTATAGTCTATATAGTGGTATTTCATTTAACGCAACTAACGCTGTACGAGAAATACCCAGCCACGTTAGCGCATTCCCGATCTTGGGTCATCAAATACTTTGGTAATTGTAGTTAATTATGGGATTACAATTAAATAATCGTAATTAATTCTTCTCAGAAATCCAGCCAGTGATTCGTAATTGTAATTAAATACTTATAAAATTGTGTTGGGATGTCATTGTAATGTGTAATTGAAATATTTATTTCAATTACTTTTACAATTACTGTGACTAGTATTAAATGCGAAGACATGCATGTCCATAATGTAAATACACACCCACGATATCAATGCGAATGAGTCATTTGAATTCCAAATTGTAATTGTAATTCTTTAATTGAAATACTTCCTAATTTCCCCCTTCTAAATGTCTAGTAAGCAATGAGGCAATTCCATTCGAAGTTCCAACTATAATGTCTTCATTGTCCACGTAATTCTTTGTACACCCTGTATGATTGGGGCAAGGACTGGACTCCGAAATTCATGAGCTCAACTCAACTCAAATGAGGGCAGAGATGAAGAAGATGAAATTAAAATACGTCATTCCTTTCAAATATGCCTACATCTCAATTTCTTCTTTATAAATGATTGAATTGGAATTGAAGAAAAGCCAGCCAACTTCAAGTTGGATAGGAAAATGATACATTTTTTATTCATTCATATCCAAAATTATGACTTGGAATCAAATATATGGATAAATAAAAAGTTGTGAAAATGAGAAATGAGAATATTAAGATGAGAATTGAAATATTAATTTTGCGGGGTGGGTGGTTGAGTGGAACTTGCGGGAGTTGTGGATTGTCCAGGTCGTCCAGGGGGTCCAAAAGCTCTCTGGAGGAAACATGAACAATCCAATTCAAATACATACAAACGGCGGAGAACCACAATTTTATGACCAAAACTCTCAAGTCTTCTCACAATAGAATGTTATTTCGTACTCACCTGAGGGCTCACTTGACCGGAAGAATGAGCTTTGATCTTTTCCAATTCGATGACCTTTGACCGCGCATGTTCGGAACGGTGCCATGCCATTTGGAGGACTTTTTGAGATGCGTAACTTGAACCTTCGTGTGCTTGACCTATGGATAAAATGAAATTAAGAATGTGTGATTAGAATTAATAATTACGATTTGATAATTATTTTTGAAACCTGTAGAGACTTGAGTGAGATAATTGATGTGTTTTCCCATCTCAATCTCAACGACGTTCAAAGTCTTTAAAAAATGTTGGTTGTGCTGGTCCATTTGTTTTTGAGATGGTTTGTCCTTGCTCAATTCTTGCAGTGCTAGCCCTAGAAATTATGAGACATTAACAGTGTGTGTTCAAATTAAGCTTTATTTTATGAGAAACTTATGAGTTTAAACGTTCCTTTAAACTTTGATAACTTAATTTATAAATCTGAATGTCTAGACCATCCATCTGCATTACCTATCTGTACTTGTCTGTACTTGGGAAGAAAAGATTTCTTAAAATTCTGTGTTCAAAATGAAAGTATTCCTAAAATGATGATATTAAAAAGTGCTAAATCTTTCAGTATTTCTTATTTAAAAACGCAAGTGCTCTAAAATTCTGAATTAAACGTTCATGACACCCACATGTCAAAGTTGTCAAATAATTTAATACTTGTGAGTTCAAAATTGAAAATTGAAAAAAAAATTATGAATTTAAGACTGAAGACTTGAGAGGACTACTCGTAAGTGTATAGAAAGATTCTGAGTACCTAAATTTGGGACTATTCCATAAAATAAAGTATAAATTAATAAAAACAAAAAGAAATGTTTTGAATGAATGATTACCTGCACTTGAAAGACAAGTTAGAATACTTTTCTCGACCTCGTCCAAAGCCTGAAGTCGGTCCATGGGGGCCGTCATTTCTGTCCTCACAATTTGATGAGTTAAATGTATAATTATCTTAACTTTTCACTTTTATTTATAATTTATCCTCAAATCCTCATCTGATTGACTGACTTGAATCAAAACACGGAATGAAATAAGAGCAGAATTCGAATTTTGGTTTTTAAAATTCGTGCGAAGCTCAACTATAAACAAAAGATTTCTGAGGACTGCAAGGAGGCCAATTGCCTGCTTTGGGGTACATTGAAATAGATTGGCATTCCCTCATAAATATCTGAATGTACTTTCTTGGGATTAGGTTCATTATATTTTCCATTTGGCCCATTGGCAGTGCAGTGTCCCTAGTAGTAGGGAAGAAGAATCTTTTTTGTTGGAAATATCAATCATGTGTTTGTTAATCTACGAGAGTTTGGAACTGTCATCCTCTCTTTCATATGGCTACTACTCCAAGTTTAATACCTGAAATTGCTTTATTCCTTACGTTGACTTTGGTCAGAGGTCAATTAGAAAAATCTGAATGTATTAGAGTGACTCACAATCCATTTGAAAAGGATTTCATCTTTTTTGAATCGCATCAGCCATCAAATGGAAATGGTGGTCAAATGGTCCAGAATATGGAAGACTCAGATTTTGTGATGGCTTTCAGTTCATTCCAACTTCCAACTCAGCAAAATCTTCTAAATCTTTCTGTTTTTGTCAAACTACATTCTCTGCTAATAATTTCCAAGACATTTTACAAGGATTTTACGACTGGGATTTGTACCTGTAGGATTCTACCTCACTTTTAATACATTTGAAATAAATCATGGTCTTTGTGAGTCAGGATTTGCTGCACAAAGACTCAGCGGCTAGGTGAAGAGGACTTGGAATAATACATGACCTTGTGAGTTGTGAAATTAGAGGAATTTAAAGTCTGGGATTAAATTTGAGGGTTAAGTTGAGAAGTGAATGTTGGTAATTTATGGGACTGTTTATGAATCCAGTCCTCCGGAGATTGATGATTCATTTTCATATAATAAACAAAAACCGGTTTCTGTTTCTGGTAATTCCCATTCCCACACTATTTACTACGTAGTCAACGTTTCCGCTCGATTTAAGCCTAACACCTAACCTTAGTCAAGATAATAATGCCAGGATTTCAAGATCCAAGTCCAACACAAGAAATACGCACATTATTTTTTTGTCCTCAGAGACAGAGACAGAAATGAATGGAATTAATTGTTATGGAGTTGGAGTAAAACTGAAACTGACATAGTTCGCACTCTTAGTTCCAGTCAGTTGAGATTCTGTAGTCCGCAGCTCCACTTCCTCTTCCAATTCCAACCACAATAAAATATTTGACATCATGTCCAGATTTCTCCGTTTCGCACTCGTCACTTTTCTTCTAACAACTCTTCTCTTGGTTCGTCTCTACAATTACAATTCAGGAATTTAAGATCACGAGTAGGGGTTGATTTAATTAATTGGAATTAATCTTGATTCAGAGTCCTTCGTGTGGAAGCTATGGGATTGTTGATGGAAATGGGAATGGGAATGGGAATGGAACCTATCCTCCACTCCCTCCAGACACCATTCAGAGAGTGAACAAAGGAGTGGGAACGATTCTGAGAGGAGTTCGCTACTTCAGTTTGGAACAAATCTTGAGAGGATCTTTCATGTTCACCAGAAATGAAAATGTTCGCTCTGTTGCTAATAATGTGTTGGACCAAGTCTTTTTTCTCCGTCATTTGCGTCGAATACCTGGAGCGAATGAAGACCAACAACAACAACCGAGGCCCACGAGTACGACCAGAGTCTAGAATAAATTCATGACCAGTATTTATATCATGTCTTAATCCAACCCATTCATGTATGGAATACACGTATCTGTCTTTGTAAATATTCGTACAAGGATTCTGAAACTGTCCAACATCTGAAGGTCTAGTAAAATATAATTCTCTCTTCTTACTATAGCTCGTAGTTTGAATTTCATTTAATTGAATGTGCGATAAAAACAAGTCATTATTGTGAACTTAGCTCAAGTGCATGTTGAATTGTATTCAAGAGGGGAACGTGAGGGGGAGGGGGGGGGGGGTAATTACCAAACTCAATCATGATGTATACCACAGAACTCAACTAAATATGTATAATGGTGTTGTATTGTACTGGATTGACTTAATTACGTGTTTGTTGTATTACTTGCGTATTTACAAGGGATTCATATCCACTTTCTCCACAATGTACATCTTTCTTTTTCCTTAATTACCTCCCATTAATTAAGTTATTAATAAAAAATTAATCCTTAGTTTAACCAAGAGTTTGACGAACATTGGGAGTCTCATAATGTTGTTGACTTGTGAGAACTACGGACAAAGCGTTCTGGCTATTCTCTCTCTCGAGTAGTTCCAAAATGGTGACTCTTCGCAATTACAGCTTATTGTGAATGGAGAAATTAATCCGCTTGTTTTGGGGATTAACGATTTTTTCCTCACTTTTGGATGATGACATTTTTGAGGTTAGGGAAAGCCGGCCAAATGCTGATTTCGACGATTTCCGATGCAGTTGACTATGCCAGCCACAAAAGTTTTGAAAATACGGAATTCCGACTCCCCCAAATTTTTTACGACGATTTTTAGTGGGCGAGTGAGTTCATTCAATTTTTGTCTTCAAAATCATATCGTATGAATGCTGAATATCCATCCGTCAATTAGTACCAGTAGTAGTCTCAACATAACGACTTCTCCCACACAGTAAATTATTTTGAGTTCATCGTACTGGAGGTCGGAGGTAAAGTTCCAAAAAATTGCCATCTTATAACTACTTCCAGATATGTAACGGAATTTTCGCTTTATATTGCACTAACAAGGGAAGTACTTAGGGTACAACTCAACGATTTGACCCAAACTTCTTTTTCTGAAAGACCTTTCCCCCAAACCCTTAAAAATGTCATTAGCTCGAGCAACTCTCACAACTCGATTTTTAAAAAAAAGTTTGAAATTCTTTAGAAAAAGTGCATAGAACTTTCCCCAAAACTGATCTCAAGACTCAAAATTAGTTCAAAAATTGAAAAACAATTGTTTTCGGTAAACCGTTGAAATGTGTGGAATAATAAATTAAAAAATGAAGAACCTCACAACTTGGCATATTTGAATGCATTTACGGCCAGAAAATAATTTCAATTCAATACCTATTAAAACACGGAGTATTGAATTCTTGCCAAAAGTGCGTTCAAATATGACAAGTTATGAGGTTCTTCATCTTCAAATTTATTATTCCAAACATTTCAATGGTTTTTGGAAAACAATGTTCTTTCAATTTTTGAAAAAAGATTGGGGTTTGAGATCAATTTTGGGGGAAAGTTCCATGGGATATCCCATGCTAAAATCTTGAGAGCAAAGAGCGCTGGATTTAATTCAAATTTACATTAAAAAATGACGACAGCACTATACAATGACGGCAACATATTGGATCTTGAGCCTCGGCCGGATGTCCAGTGTCAACAATTCGCTGTTGAGCCAACCGTTGGTCTTTCTCGGTAATCCTTCAAAAATAATTATTTTCTCAAGTGATACGCTTAAGGTGTGACCGTCGTGACAACCGGATAACCCTCCAGGTATCATTGGCTACCATCACAACAAATTCCAGATCGATCAGTCCAGCCGAACGGTCAAAATAGTAGAAATGGTGAGTTAACAAATTTACAAGTAAATCGCCATATACCAGTTTGTTGTGATAAGCGTCCGTAAGTGACCTCATCTATCAGAAGAGAATTTTTATCATTTGAGAGTTTAGACCAGTATCTATTCCACCAATTTTAGTCAAACTGCGAAAATATCATTGACAGAGATGCGTACTTCTTGACTGAAAACACGGATTTAGATTTGTACAGAGAATCACCAGAACCACTCTGTAAAAGGTGTGAATGGTTTTGAGTGACGTCCATTCCACCATCCATTCCCGTTGTGTCTTTCAATTATTAAAGGAAATCTCTGGGTCCGACTTTACTACAACAGGGTGTTCCAAATGAATATACCCGACTTCGAAAATTCACAAGTTCGAAATTATTCACTAGATTTTCAAATAAAATATTTGTATGTTTTCAAAAAACTTTTAATTTGAAAACAAAATCTTGAAATTTTGATATCGGAATAATTTGGAAGAAATATAAAATATCGACGAACAATGGAATTCAGCCTCAAACGTTGGAATTGTATGCTAATAACGTTGTCAGACTCTGGAAGTGCTGAAATGAGTAAGGCCTTTATAATGAGAATGCCTTACATTAATCGAAAAATTTCAATATTGTAAAAAAAAGAAGTCTTTTTGTTGAAGTTTTTGTGGCTTTTCAAATAGAACACAATGAAAAAAAAGATGAAAAACGTCGAATAACTAATTTTGTTTATTTTCCGCCGCGCGCTGAGTGCTAACACGCTTTCAGATGGAGCTGAAATGTGGTGTATGAGCAACCATTTGAGGTGATGTCTCCGACGAGGTATTCCACTTGATTGTACCTATTGTGGTCCCTGAGATACTCAAGGCGCATTACATATATTAGTCACCCTGTACTCAACTGTTTGGGAGATGAAATATTACAAGGCGGAAAAGAACTTCCCACAGTTCTTCCGAATTTTGAACTAGAACATATTTTATTTTAATTCAAATGACATTGATTTTTAAATTCAGCGGAATAGACTTTTGAAAAACTGGTGTGTATCCGAGGCAGCGCCTGAAACCCAATCCTTGGTATC
>JAQGCA010001522.1:0-17145 GCA_034698945.1 Protaphorura quadriocellata
ACATGTGTCTGCGAGGCGGAGTCTGTGATCAACCATCGACCTTTGACATACGTAACAGAAGATCAAGACGACCTTATCCCTCTGACCCCAGCCATGTTCATTCAAGATGTCCAGGAGTCAAGTTTCCCAGAAGCGGAAGCATTGGGTGCCGACGGTGTACAAAGTTCTTACAAAAAAATTGAATAAAATGAGAGAAGAACTTCGTGTGAGATTCCGAAAGGAGTACTTGGGTCAACTGGTGCCTCGAGAAAAATCAAAAAAGTCGCCTGAAGTGAAAATTGGAGATGTCGTACTAGTGGGTTCGGACAACAAGAAGAGGTTGGACTGGCCAATGGCGATAATCACGGAATTGTTACCGGGAAAAGATGGGAAAATTCGAGTTGCTCGTGTCAAGACATCAACTGGGTTCCTCTTTCGTCCCCTTCAACGTCTTTTCCCATTGGAAGTTTCATCGGTTACAACCCCTCCGATTTCCCCAGAAGTGAAACAAGGAGCGATTGAAGAATCAAAAGAGACAAAGAAAGAAGAGTCTAAAGTTCGTACACGCTACGGAAGAATTGTGAAGAAACGTTCCCATTTTGAATAACGATTAATGATTTTATTTTGTTTCCACAAAATAAGGTGGGAGGATGTTAAAAGCAAAAATTTAATTTGTATTATGTGCGAGTAATTCATGAAGTGATAACTAGGGCCACCTGTGCGTGGCAACTTGTATTATTGTCGCGTGGGAATTGTTCGTTGATTGTGAAATATTATTCTGGAGATTTCTACGCGTCAGTTCATGTTTGGCTTCCGTCTGCGATCGGTCCAAGTCTTAATTAAAGAATAAAAGGGATTGTAAGAAGTTAAATAATTGAAGGTCTTATTACTCCTCCGTTAAACTAGTTAGCTGAGTTAGCAGTACCTTTCACACTCAGATTAGTCAGTTTAGTCCGCGAGAACCACAGTACGTTTAAGGGTTTTCGAGGAGAGAGAGGAAAATAGGAATTATCCGAGGGTCTTTTTTGGGTAGAAAGAGACGGCCTCAACACTTGTTAATGCCTGAGTTCTAAAATGAACATTGACGAAAAAATGAGTTTGATGAAGGTAGCATGGGAAGTAATACATGGAGGTAGCATGGGAGGTAGCATGGGAGGTAATACATGGAAACAGCACGGGAGGTAGTATGGAAGGTAGTAGTTGAGGTAGCATTGGACTTATCATACGAAGGTAGCAAACGCAGGTAGCATCCGCGGCCAATGCTTCACTCCTGCCGAATGAACATAGAATGACAAATCCTTGACTAACTAATCCCGTTCTCAGATCATTAATTTTACAATGTAAAAACAAGGAATACAGGGCTGAATTACAGTTTAACAAGACAACAGCTGATGGTTTTTAATTCATGTTTATTTTATTTACTTGTTTATACCAGACCGGCCAATTAAAAGGGGAACGTGATTCCGGACCTCCACACATGATAGAGGAAGCAGGAATGATTCTAAATGGTGATGAGAATCCTGCAGATCATGGATCATTTACAAGTGAAATGCAAAAAACAAAGGTAAAATCAGGTTAATCATATAAAGTCTATTTTATGACTCCTTTCTTAATTTTAATTTCTTGACACGTGAGGGCCAGTTAAAACAGTTCGCGGTGGAAGTTCCAGCCCTTTCAAAGGTAATTTTTTTTCATACGAAGTGGTGATAAAAATTCACCTACGCGGATGTAAAATATTTTTTTTTACCCCAGCAATAGACATTACCCTAAAAGAATTAAAAATCAAATAACCTAGAGTTAGTTAGATCAGGATGAGGTTTCTTACGTTTACTTAAGAAACTTTCTTTTACGTTTCTTACGTTGTAATTTTTCTTGTAATTCTAGAATCTTGTATCAAATGCTACCTTCTTGACTATACATCACTTGATAACAATGTTTAATATTGACTAGTATAATCAAATGAAATCACAGGAGCTTCGCCGCGTACACTTTTTTCAATCTTGCTAAATTAATCAGGAAAAATTAATTTCAATAATATGATGGATTTAACAATGCAAACTTATTTTGAAGCGTTCGTCTAAAAGGATTGAAAATTCGCGAGTTCAAACTCCAATTGCCGAATCAAATGGGATTGATGATAACATTCATACTATTGACATTAAGAATGAAAATCAAAAAAAGGTAATGGTGATTTTTGAATTTGTGTTCGTTTTTTTTTCTTTTCTTGGGTCTACCTTATCAAATATTATTCACATCATTTCTTTTGCTAGGTTCGTAAACTCCCACCCATCACTCGACCAGTATTGAGTCCGTTGGAAAGAAAAGTTACAACCGTTTTTACTCATGAGGAAGAGAAAGAAATTCGTCTGTTAGCCATACTTGACCGAATAAAAAGTAAAATGTATGGTGTTGTTTGATCAAATGAAGGAAGTCTAACGAATGATTTGGCTACTTATATTCGTTGTAACGGCTTCAAGTCAATTCAACACAATAATAAGATCAAAATTAAAAAAGTTTCATGATTAACGAGACAAGGGACAATGCACGCTACGTGATTGTGTGGCATGGATCATTGCCAGACGGAATCGGTAAACTGATTTTAAATTATGACTGCTTTCTTAAGTTGAGCTCTGAAGCCGTAGATTATATATACTTGGACCACGTTAAACCGTTCTTTCATCACACAATTACGGCAGAATGTTCAACAGCATCAAACTCGTCTGAACGCACAGATTGAACAAGTGGAAGGGCGTGCATGAAACAGAGGGCATAAATATACATTTGTAAATTAATAATATAAACATTGTATTATACTAATAGTTTTTTACAGTTAGCAAATACATTTACTAAAGGTTTAGGACATAGTAAAAGAGGGGGTTCCTATTGATGGCCAATCAAAGAGATGAAAGGATATTTTTTGGGATCTAATCCTAACAACGAACCTCTAGTCTCGGTGAAATGGGAGTAAGTTGGAATTAAAAACAAAAACAATTTTGTAGTGGTTCCTTTTTCTAAAATATCTCCCGATAAATTATCTTTGGTCACATAATTTATGAGAGAAATTTCTATGACGGCTGAGATTCAATGAAATCTTAGTAACATTGATATAGACTCATACTCGAATTTATTTATTGTAAAAGGACTACAGCGGAACCAGATGCTAAATCTTGTGGTCCTATGCTATTGTTTGATGTTACTTCGTTGAAATGTATACATACATACATACATAGAGTTGATTGATAACTAGAAGTTAAAGTGAACGAAGTGGACGGAGCGAAGCTCTTTATGTTCCACTTGATGGCAATCAGAATGTTCGCGATGTTCGCGATGTAACGCTTTCATTACCAAGGTTACCGTTGTTGGTTACAAAGTGTGTCAGCAACTCCCCACATAGACTACTTGACAGCCCTCGGGATGTTCACGATGTTTGCGATGTAACGCTGTCGTTACTATGGTCACCATTATCGTTAAAAGGTTTGGTCTACAGGTCCTGTATTATATTTGTCGAGTATTGTCATTCTGTGAGAAATGCCAACAAGCAGTTTAATCACAGATTCGGAATTTCATTAAAATACTTCCGCGTTTTGAACCTGAATAAGAAAATCGAGAGTCAGATGTAAAGGAACTACTTTGGAACTAAAAAGACGTTTAACATTAGTACGAGTTTCTGCTAAATGAAACTTGAAAATGCAGTTATTCAGCAGAAAAGAATGAACTTAACGCTGGACTAACTTACGTTGCCTTTTCACGATTGAGATCACTTTAGTTTTGCCGTGGATCCGAAGCTCGGAATTGATCGTCCAAAGAGCATCAAAGGAAAATCAATTCAATTGAAGGAGCGTTAAGAGCGAGTTTTGACTTCAATAATTTAGCTCGAAGTTCACATTTGTGACAGATGACGATCATTAATGATGTGTAATACCAATTTATTAAAGGAACTATTATATTGCTGGACAAAATAGAAGACAACACGGTAAAAAAAAAGAAAATTCACAGTTAGATTTAAAAATCTTCTTACATACAGTCAGGTTAGGTTGCTCATAATGCCTAGAGGGCTAGAGGGAGCAGAGCATCCCCATTGCGGGTTCCTGGGGCAGAGCCCCGGCTGGGGTAGGGGGCGGAGCCTCCCATTTAAAAAGAGGTTTAGTAATTTACCATGGTATTATTTACTGTATACAAGATTATCACCATGCTGTGCAATATATTAATTTACTGTGCAAAATAATATTTCTCTGTGATTTCACTCTAGTGTACCGTCGGCGATAAAATCACCATTATATAATAATCGTAATTTGTCAAATCAACAAAAGTGCACTTTTTTAACTTTTTTTAACTTGAACTAAACCGGAGGATTGAAAAAAGCACTCCGTGGGGAACTAATTTTCAAAACAAAATATAAGGGCGAACAGTTACGGAACCAATACTATACAACTGAAGTTCGCTTCGCTTCGCTCACCCTTCTGTGGCGCAACCGTAACGGGACGACGAAATCTAGACCGAAATCCATTGCAAAGGATTTCAAGGATTCTTACGTCGATGGATGTTTTGATGTGGTTTTGAAGAAATTTACGAATGTGACAAAACTGAAATACTTTAAACTACAAATTATACGGGATTTTGTTAATGGCGTCGTGAATTTGAACCAGAATTTTCCGGCAATACAATCATTAGGGTTCGAATTTGAAAACAGGTGTGACGCAGTTGATTATGCAGATGGATTCTTTTCTCAATTTGACCCATGCTTAACCCTCAACTCATTGATTGTTAACGACTTCTACATGAAAATCCATGCGTGACACAATTTTTTGATTATTTTCCCAAATTTAACCGAAATAGATTTTCGAGTTATGGATCACGGTATTGAGGTTGTGAGACAAGTCCGGAGTCTAATGACATCACTCGAGTCATTGTCTATTTATGTTCAAGTTGAACAACCAGAGGACCCTTATTTGGACTCTCTGTTCACTGGAATTCCAACTCGAGCACATGAATCCATTCGTCCTACTGTACAATTTTGAACTATATGAAGGAAAATTGCCGACTACCGTCCATTCGTAATTTAACAAGTACGTACTTTAATTGAAATTCATCGTAATTTACCACCGAGTACATTTATTGTGACATTTCAGAACTCAGACGTTTCACTTTGAATATGAGCAGACATTTCTACGTGACTGATCTTACTGCCTACTTGGCTTCCTATTCCATGAATCAATTGAATCAAATTGACGTCGACAGCAGAGTAAGTTTAAAATCAATAAATTCTTCATTAAATTTTTCAGGCTGTATTGTCTAAGAAATTAATACCTCTTGAATTTTGTTCAGTTTACGAAAGCTTGTTGTGAAATACTTACGAAGGCGAGTGGGCTACAAACATGGACATTATCAAATACCATCCCTAAGTTTGACCCTTCTGAACGAGACGACTAGCTTTAATACCCCAGCTCCAGTCTGTTCAAACATAATGCTCTACCCCATCAGCGGACATCTTCAAACCTTGATTTCAGGATATAGATTCCTATCGATTTGATTTATTGATTTGCAGGTTGTGCCATTCGACTCCTTAATTGACGATTGGTTTATTTAAAAAGGAAATGAACAATATATGTATACACTTTATCAATACAACAATTAAACAGACAATTGTTATAACGAGACGACGTTAAATGAATCGACACATGTCGAGTGTATAATTACGGATATAAGAGCTTATAGGTAAATCTCAAATTGTCTGATGACAGAATTTGGATATCATACTTTAGTTAGGTGATGCTTGTTCGCCTTTTCCTGCAGTAGAGAATACTTGTAGAATTGATTTTCTTTTCCTTCTACGCAGTATAATTAATTTTCAGTGTTAAAAAATGTCATGCTAAGATAAACCGGACGCAGGGAATCGGCCCGAACACGCTAATATATAAGAATCCCATATCATTATGTCATATAAGTTTGAATATTTTAAACTCTTATTGGATTTTAATTGATTACTGATTTATATTGTGTTTGAACATACTTCACTTAACTGCAGGATAGAATATTTCGTACTTGCAATAGATATTTTATAGACGATGTTAAGCTGTATGGGTTTGATATGAATATTATTATAATTAATCAAAAAAAATACAAACAACAGAGTAATCGAAATAATTGTTAATACTTTGTTCTTACTGAATCCAAATAAAAATTTACATAAATAATGATTAATTGATCAACTTAATTGATGATGGTGGAACGTTGAATGCGCTCAACAAGCTGGACCAAGATTAGGGCAATGGATATCCAAACTCATGTGGTTACCGGAACTGACCACTGCCTTCAATTCTTGTTGAATGGTTAAAAACTAGAAAGAGAGGTGCCCCAGTTACATATAATACATTATTAAATATTATAATGGACTAGATGTCCTTGAATGTTGAAATGTTTGAAATAACTCACATCAACGTTTGGTAGTCCGGCGAGTGTTTCCAAAACTTGAAACGTCAATTCATTTTGACCAAGCAAAGAGTCATATCATTCAAAATATATTATTAATGCATATAATGATTTTATGATTCGTTCAAGCTACTAAGAATCATATAGTACCTACAGTTGATTGTAACTCACTGATTGTGGGTGTGTCAGCGGATGATGAAACTCCATATACCTAGAAAATAAACGGATCAGACATACGTATATGTATTATAATTTGAATAATTTCAAATTCCATATATCATTATAATTTTTACATTGGACTCATCGTTAGAAATAATCCGTAGCGTACAAACTCCATCGTTACAGACTGACGCGTCAGAAGACGCTTTAGTATTCACAGTTTTATATACAGCTTGTGATGAAGACACAATTGGAATGACGTTGACGGACAAGTCTTCAACCTCATCATATAGTGAAATTGTCTGTTGTAAACAATCCTCGGGAAATGCAGTATTTCTATTCGTCGTGATCACGTGAATCAGAGGGTCAAAGTTTATGCTCTGTACAAACATAATGAATGGAGATGAGTCACATATAGATTACATATAATAAGTAGAAATTGATATTTGGTAGAATTTGGAGTATGCACACCGGATGTTCCGCAAATAGTTGGGTTCACGTAAGATTGAAATCGGTGACCGGTACATTAATAGCTCTAATCAACATCGAGGGGAACACCGTTTTAACATGTACTAGAATCTGTATAGTGTTAAATACATTTCTATGTCTAAAATAAATACAGCCAAAATAACATAATTATACAAGAAGAATATTATTATTACGTGGTCCATGTCCTTAGTTGGTCAAAATATTTGGAATCAAAACTTCTCGTTACCGAAATTATTCTTAACAAACGACAATAAAAGTGGACGTATTATTTGGATTGTCTTCGACTTATGTTACCGCCGTCCACCTTCAAAAATATACAGGACTCAAACTACTTTGAATTTGACTCTTGTAATATTCATCATTGAGTATTTCAAACATCACAAAATTATATCCGTGCTATCTGACGGACAAAACGTGAGCAGCGGAGTCGTGTAAAGGTAAGCTAAGTATTAAGAGGATTTTATGTATCCCACTAGATACATAAAATTTCGCAAAAAAATTCAAAATCATTTTTTTTGTAAACATTTGTTTCATCTAGGTCTATGCTATTTCTAGTACTAACCTAGACAAAGAAAATCGAGATTGACACGGAATGGAAAACGCTGGAAAGCACATGAAAGTTAACACATGATTTCAAGGGTGTCATTTTTTTTCTGACATTATGGAGTTCAGAATTTCAAAAAAAATTGTCTATTTTAGAGTCTTTCTGATCGACTTTTGGGGTCTTTTCATTCTCTCCCTTAATTGAACGCCCGGCAATGCAGCTACGCACATCTAATTCTCCGACGGAATATCTACCTCAGACCTACCATAAGATTATCTACAGAACGTATATTACACTGTTTGTGCGGCACCCCCTGATTGCAGTGCCGGGGGGAGAAAGTTTCAGGACGTATTAGGGTTAGTAGCTTGACACATTAGTGGATGTTGTGCGTACGCGCGCCAGTAAAAATAGACTTGGCAATATAGACTTGGCAATACCTGTTTTGTGTATCATGTTGGGATAGACTGGATACTGGTATCCAGCCATTTGTTGAATACAGGATATCCGACTTCGGCCTGTCGCCGGATGCCGAATATCCGACCGGATAGTAAGAACTCTGCAAGTGGGGTTTTATTTTACTGCCTGCATTACGGGGAAGCCGGATTTGAACTGAGAATTTCTATTTTTGTTTCCAGGAAAGAAACTTGTCAGGATAAGTGAAGAAATTACTATTTTATTTCCACTTTTACATGCAAAAGGATAGGGAGAGACTGAGCGGTGGTAATTGTACTATTTATTTGTGTAGATATCCACACAAGTATATCACTTATAATAGGCCGGATTAGTTATAAAATTAAGAGTCAAAGTAATGCGATGTAATTCATTTAAATATAATTTTCTGGTTCAGAGTCCAGGTTATAAAATAAAATAGTTGTAAACTAAGAAGAAGGCGTAAGAAAAAATGTTCCGAGCATGGTCCGTCAGGTTGGCCAGGTATTTTAGAAGTCAATTTTGGAGCAACAAAACAATGGCGCGGTGTGACCAGGTAAAATTGAGTAAGGTGACTCATTGTCCGATAAGTCCAAAAGTCAGCCGCCATTTCAGACAATTCGAGGATCAACTATTTGCTAGGTGTCATTGGAGAAATGCGTAGGGAGGAGTTAGAAGTTTTATCTCTCGCTACATTTGCTGCACAAAATAAATTTGTTAGGAAGAAATTGAGCATGTGTATACTGAAAATGACGTCGTCGTGGGTTGTACGGAAAGTACTACAGGTGGTTAAATTATTGGACAAACCTGCAGCATTGGATCGTCTGAGCGCAATACTGTTGTCCAAGTTCAGTTTTGACATTGTGAGGAACATAATGGACAACTTGAATTATGGGGCAGTGGCAAGGCAAAGGTATAGAGGAAATCATGTAAGCGATCAGGATTTTGTAATCTCTATTACGTTGTTTATCATCAATACATAAGTATGCGGGGTATTATTCGGGGTCCTTCCGAATAGTCCAATGGGTTTTGGTGTTGCGTTCTTGTTCCTTCGCACGTAGTTCTGGGTCCTTCCGACTAGTCCGATGGGTATCGGTGTCCCGTTCTTGTTCTTTCGCACGTAATTCTGGGTCCTTCCGAATAGTCCGATAGGCATCAGTGTCGCGTTCTTGTTCCTTCACACGTATTTCTGGGTCCTTCCGAATAGTCCAATGGGCATCATTGTCGCGTTCTTGTTCCTTCACACGAAATGCTGAGCTTTGCCGATTTGCAGTTTGCGCTTGGGTATTATTCACGTTTTTAAGTGGATTTTGCCGAACCCGCTTGCATTTCTTTTGATTCGCGTGTTCGCCTTTCCGTTTTCCATTTTTACGAGTCATTTTGGCAAGTTAATCTCACTTTTCAATTTATGTCGGAGGTGGCACCGAATGTGTTTGTTTTGTTTGGTATATTATGTGTTCATATTTATGTATGTTGTCAAGACAACGCGTGGCTGCTACATTTCTATTCACATTTACAACCATGTCGTTTCTCTTCGCTTCCTTACCAATTGGTTTAAAATGTATTGCTTCTATTGACATTTCCAAGCATATCATTCTTTTCTCTTATTTAGGAAAATTATTTCATATCATTGCTTCCACAAATTTTTCTTACACATTCTTATAAGTTATTGCGCTTCCTTACCAACGGGTATAAGACGTATCGCTTCTACTTATACTTCAAACGTATATACTTAATTTCTGTCCATTACGAGCATGATTTTTTATTTTTGCTTCCACGGTTTTTGTTCCTCAATCTATTTGCCTACTGCGCTTCCTTACCAATGGGTTTAACCCTTTAACGGGTAAACCCGTATACATACGTTTTCAGAAGTTTGACCCCTCATCGTTGAATTATTTTTTTGCAAATACACCCCTGTAGGTGAATCCGTATATATACGTTTGTCCTCATTTGGGTGAACCCGTATATATACGTTTGTCCCCATCCGGGTGAACCCGTATTTATACGTTTTCTGTTTTACTTCGTTAAACTTCTATGGTTACTGAGACCCAGAGGGAATACTTGCCTACCTATAAGATTGGCGGGGTTCTTGTGGTCATTTTGATTTTGGAATTATGAAAATCGGTTCACTACAGCTGTCTCCAGGATTTTTTTAATTTTAAAAAAATTAGTTAATGTCAATTAACACTTGTTACCGCCATTAGTGTAAATGTGACATCTTCGGCTGACATGTAAATTGGGGTACTGTCATTTCTGACAAGTCAAGTGACTGTGCAATAGTTATTGGACATATCTGGACTCGATTTGGTTTATGATTTCGAAATTTATTGTGAAACACCTGAGAATTTTAGCATCACGAAATCTTCAAATCAGGCCGAGAAAGACTTTTACTAATTGATTTCACCTTAATTTGTATTCAATAAAATGGAATTGTTTAATGTGATTGCCATTTCTAAAGGTGATTTAAAAATGTAATTCCGAAATGTCCCAGTGTGCTTTGCTGATTTCGTTACTAGGTAACCGTACAGTACCTACTTTACATTCCATTCCACCCAATCTCAACCAAATCATACAGTGACGGTCCATACATTTCATTTAGTGACGATGGAACAAAATAATACATAACTTTAATTGTATGGGATTGCTAGGCAACGCCATTCAGACGTGCTCAGCTATGCCATGTCGCGGGGGTTGCTAGGTCGTAGGACAAATAGGGGTGCCGCCCGCGGCTTGCGGCGGTCCCCGCGGAGCAGCCGCCGGAGGCAAATTTTTTTTTCAGCCTTTTTTAACATTAGTTGCATGTAAAAGTTAGTTCTACGTAAAAAAAACTTGTACAAAATGGCGGCCAAATTTTGGTCATTTTTGTACTGAAATATTTTATTTTAATTTATATTTAATATTACATGTACTTCCACGTACTGGTATACCAGCGCACACCAGCGTGTTAATGTATGTATGCATGTATGTACCAAACGTTCAGTGCCAGTTGTTCCGCCATTACAATATGCATAAACAAGTATTGATTTCTGCACAAATATGCACGGCGCGGTCTTGTCTAATCTTACTCTTGGACAAAGTCCACATTTCTCAGTCGTCGTGCCAACTAAATTTAGGTGTGCCACCCACATACAATTTCAGCTGCGGATTGGAATTACTCACATTCGCATTGTATTATTTTCATTGCATTAATTCATAATTCATATCACGCACATACACACAAATTGTTAAAGCAATTATGAAACTGGTATGGTTGTTGGTTCTACTGTCATTTTTTACAATTAATTTCGTGCAAAATGTTCCTGATTCCAAATATGTAGGATGTGTCGTACGGATTAATGAGGTAAGTGGATATAATACAAATATACAGGGTGTTTACGAAAAGACGGACAATTATTTTTTTCATTTTTTAGCGTGGTTGTAAAGATTTACGTTAGTCAAGCTAGAATTAACCATTATATTGAAAATATATTTCATCGACGTAGGATAAATAATTCCATGTACTGATATGTTTGGATGGATTTCTGAGTAATCCAAGTTGTCAAAATTATATATTTAGCTTTACAGTAATACAATTTTTTGTAACCACGCCAAAGATCCGACAAACAATGGTGCGCCTTTTCGTAAACATTATGTAGAAAGACAGTATACAGTATAATATTATACTCAAAAGATTGTAATTTTACAGTTTAGGTATTGTGTTTAATTTTTAGATTAATACATCGTTTAAGAAAACAACTTTCTTTGGCGGGACAGATTATATTGAAATAAAAGTAAGCTTCTTTATTACTTGCACCATAAATCAAAAATGTATGTACAAATTAAATCGTTCCATGAAACAAATTTCTCATATTCCAGGTCATATGTCCGTCCGGGATTGATCCTCAAGGATATTCGTTCAAAGGGAAGAAAATTATAATCATCAAAGCGGCAAATATTGACCAGAACGCTGCCTCCATTGTGGCTGTCGTTCAACTTCAAAATGCCATAGCTGGCCCGTCAGGACTTTTCTTAGTTGGTGGCACTCAGTATTTCCCTCAATCCCACTTCAAACACAAATCAACAAGGGATAAATTGGAGAAAGATGTGAACTCTCAAATATTAGCAACAGACAATGCAATCAGAGTTGCTAAATTAGTGAAGAATAAGATATTGAGTTATTTTTCCAAAGCATCAACTGCATCCTCGGCAGATGAATCTCAGCCCACATTCGAACTACCTAAAGCCGATGTTGTACCATATGGCGTCGAAATTTTGGTCGAGGGATCAGGCGTTGCGATTTCTAGCATTAGTTTGGAAAAGGGAGGTCTGCCAATTTTGATTAAGAATACAAATTCTGTGAAAATTCATGATATTATAAAGCTAGCCACTGTCGACATGGTTATGTATGGACATAAGGCTCCTGGCATTTCTTGCTCCGCAATAGATAGTTTGGGGATATTTCAGTCACCCAATTACATACTAAGAGAATTCCAAGATACGGACGCCACCTTAAACCGTTGTTCGGACTCATCAAACGCATTTATACCTTTAGATTTTAAAATAGGTAAACCGACTCCATTAGCTGAGAACGACTGTGATGGACCATCTTTTATCCTGCATGCTGTAAGTCCTGAGCACTGTCAAGAGGAACCTCAAGTTGTAGAACTTAGAGTGCAAGATAAATACATTTTTGAGGTCGACGGTGTAATGAAAGAGTTCGTTTTGGCACAACCAGGAGAGCCTGTCCAATATACAAATGCTGAAACCATGACTGAAGGTTGCGCCGCTGACTTTATACCGACATCTCGAGGACAAATGCAGAACGAATTAGATAATATGATAAGATCCTATAACTCCAGAACTTCAGAGCAGGTAGAGAAGAGCTGGGATAGTACTTGTACCTACGACGAGACTTGGGAAGGACAAATGTTAAAATATCAGGAAGGTGTAATGCCGAATCTGAAAGAGTTGGGTTCAATGAATGTAGGCACAGCATATGGAAAAGCTAAGGCAAACGAGGAAATGTACAATTTAGTAAAGAAATCGTTTGTCTGGTATCCAGCTGTCGCTCCTGAAGGAACAGTGACTGATTCAGACGAATACAAGAAGGTCTTGGCAACGTCAAAGTGGGGTTGCCAAATGTGCGCAAAATATCACAAGGCGTACATTAATAATGAAGGGCAGCGGGCAGATGTAGCAAAGGATGGCGGAGTACTTTATCCGACCGCAAGTGAAAACAGAATACAAATTAGGAAGCATTGGCAGTCCAAGCAGCACAATAAAATTAAAGCAGAATTAGAGAAAGACGCAACCAGGCAGTTAGGGAAAATGATAAAAGGGCTGGAAGATAAGCTTCTAGCAACGGAAAATAAGCATCTCTGTGCAACTGCGAAAATGATGAGAGTGGCCTACATAGAATGCAGGCTCAACCTGCCATTTGTTAGTCACGAGGAAATTACAGAAACAGTTCAAGAACTTGGTGTTGAGTTAGGATCGAAGCATACAGACAGAAGTGGAATAACTCGTATGGTTGAGCATTTCAGTGAAGACTTACATAACAATTACGTAGCGGAACTGAAAAGGAGGAAGATGCCAATATCAATCCTTGTCGATTCAGCAACCGACGATGGTGGAATACACTACCTAGTTATTTTATTACAGACTATACTTAACAATGTCCCGAGCGTTCAAATATACCGTTGTATTGAAATCAAAGTTGACGAAACAGCCCCGGCATTAGTAGAAATGGTCATGAATGCCTTTGAGGTGGATGGATTAACTGAATTCATGAAAAAGCATATGATTGGCGCATCTACGGATGGAGCTAGTGTCATGTTAGGGCGTCACGCGGGTTTTGTCAAACTTCTTCAAACTGCATCGGGGTTACCTCGCCTGTATTGTACGCATTGCAGCCCCCATCGATTGCATTTGGCAGTGAGGCACGCTTTCGACGGACACCCGTACATTGAATCGGAGGTAGAGTCGACTATAGATTTGGTGGCGAAGGCTTTGAATAACCAGAATCATAAAGCTTTCGCGTTTTTCCGGGAGGTCGGCGGAACCATGGGGTTGACACCACATAGGCATAATTACATATTCAAAAGTAGGTGGATTTCTAGTGAGTTGGGTGCCATCGCAACATTTATTAATGGCTATCCGCTCTTATTGCAGACGTTGCAAACAATGTTAGACCCTGACAGTACATTGTTTAGCCACTCTCCCACATTAGCCCACTCGATCGGAATGGTGCAAGGAACAAAAGTATAAAACTTTAGAATTTTGGAAATTATATCTTGATCCAGATAACGGTATCGTGTGGGGGTCACGCATTCGAAACTTAATGGAACACGTATTAGTCCTGCCAAGCACAAGTGCAGACTGTGAAAGAGCGTTTAGTTTTTTAACCTGGATACGGGATCCCCGCAGGTCACGACTCGCACCGTCACATTTGGAGGATCTCCTTAGAATTCATATCAACGGACCGAGCACAAAGAATTTCCCTGCACTGGATTCCGCTCGTTCTTGGGTTAGGAAGGGACACATGAGAACTGATGATACAAGGTTCATGGGCACTAGAGGCAAAAGGAAACAGACTGTCCACGTAGCTCCGATAGTTGGTAAACGGAATAGATGTGACGCCGTAACATTTGAAGCATGCACCTCTTTGACTACCCATGATTCTTGTGAGGCTGTGCAACCTGAAGGGGATACACCACTGGTTGATTTAACAGACGAGATTCAAACAGAATTTGACGCGATTTCGTATCTGTCCCAAGGAAATGACGACATGACGTGTTCGGACGACGACATCGACTGCAATGACGATGACGATGACGGACAAACTACTGGTTCTTCTAATGATTTGAAGCGACAATTAATGTCAGGCAGATTCAGTCCAGACATAACCGACTTTCGTAGCCAGCAATAAATCCACCCAAATGAATCGGAAGTAGTAATTTGTAGATCTGATAATCTAATACCTAGTTCACGTTGTCTGGTGTATAAAGCTTACGAAAACAACAAAAACTAAAGAATCGCATTATGAAAAAAATATTTTAATCTTCGTCGCTAGTACTTAAAAAAGAGTAAGCGGAATGGAAAGATGAGGTTGGGGATGGCGGAGCGGCGAAGACTGGAGGTGGAGGACGTGGCGGTCGAGGTTTCGGTGTAGTGGCTGCGGGTGGCCTCCCTACAGCACCAACAGCTACAAAATGTTAAGATATTTATATGAAATTAGTATTTCATATAATATATATTTAGTATCCGGAAGTTAAAGTTATAATAAATGTAAGGAATTACTACCTTTCATGAATTTGAAGTACGCCCAACGCAGAACAACGAGAACCGTGAGGCATACCAGGACAGCGCCAAACACAACACCAACTACAACAACAATTAATTTTTAAGTTTGGAAAGGTTTAGAAAATTGTATGGTTCGTTAAGATACAGAAAAGTCCATGCGAACCCAGGTCGGCATACATTTATTTGTACATTGGTTACATTGTCTATCAATTACAAAAGTAAACCTACCCGTGAATGAATGCCAAGCCCACGACGAAGAGGTACCGCCCTCCAGATGCCCGACAGGCGAGGAGGTGGTCGTGGCATGGCAGGGCTCGGCCCAAGAATCCTCGCCAAATCGCCGTGAGGCGCACGCTCCCTCACGCCATCGGCAATAGCGGCCAATGCATTCGGCACAGGAACGTAAAGCTGAACAAACTAAACAAGTAGGATAATTGTTGCTTGAAAATAAGTATAAAGGTTTAAACTAAAAATATGAAAATAAGTCATAGTTAGAGTTTTCATAACATGAGGAGAATAATGCAATCGATATTCGTGGACTAGACGACATGACATTCCAATCTGCATTCTGCAGGTCACGAATTTCTTCCAACGAATTGAGGAAAATATCTCGGAATTCAAATAAATTCCAATTATATTCGTAGCCGACTCCGGTGAAGAGTAACTTAAGTTTATTGTGATTTCCTATGTTTATTGAATAACCCAATCACGTCCTTCTTGTTCGACGGCCAAAAAAAGAAGCCCAATTCCAACTATAGATTTCGAAATGTAGGAAATGATTGCTTTGCATGTTCTAGGAATGTTTTAATCCGGGTCACGAAAATATGAAAGGTCAATTTTTCCTCCATGTGACGTTTGACCTCTCCGTTCCACAATTTACAGACTTGTCGGAAGTTAAGCAAATAATTGGAATCAGAATTACAATTCGATTTCGTAATCCGAATTGGTATTCTGAATCGAATAAAATATCGGAAAAAGAATCCGAATTGGAATTCATCCTGTAAAGGAGACCGAAAAATCATTCACCTGTTGAATTATGTGAAATTATTTAAAAATAAACTTACCAGCCGGCATTGTGGAGCACCACCGGAAACGAAGGACCAAGTCGAGATTCTAGTAAATAACGGAGTTGCTTCAGCCTCTATAGTGTTTGGAATGTAAGACAATCAATTCGACCGTCACTGTGCTGTCCTGAATGCGTTTCCTTCTGCACTTCAAATCCGAAGAAACAAACAAACCAACAGAATAGGAGTGGAGTGGAGATCCTTGGAATGAGTGATGAGACGCCGGAGGATTTGGACTCGTCACTCATTCCGCGCCTCCCCTCCTGCTGCTGTACACTCAGTGCTCAATGGCACTTCACTCACTCACGATGGCACCGATCCTTGATCGCGAGGGGGTGCTTTTTTGTGACCTTCGGTCACGATAGGGTGCTTTTCGCGACCTTCTGTCACGGTGGGGTGCGTTTGGGTGCTTTCTCGTTACCTTCATTCAAGATAGGGTGCTTATCGCGATCTTCGGTCGCGAAGGGGTGCTTTTTCACGACCTTCGGTCGCGATAGGGTGCTCTTTCGCGACCTTCGGTCGCGAAGTGGTGCTTTTTTGCGACCTTAGGTCGCGAAGGGGTGCTTGTACCCCCGCGAGGGGGTAGCTGAGCATGTCTGACGCCATTCACGATATCCGCTAACCTCTTTGCCCAATTAATTTAATGTTCATTGCCACAATTCAACAGTCTATTGTAATTGTATTTGGTTGCTATGCAACACCATGCTATGAATTAGCCCACGCGCCCAAACGATTTCACAATAATTTGGTGACGTGATGACGTGAACACTA
>JAQGCA010001523.1:0-17137 GCA_034698945.1 Protaphorura quadriocellata
GTTGACACACCTGAATCCATTGTCGTTGAACGCGACGCAAAAATCGCAAAGTTATTGTGGGATTTCACCACCAAAAGAAGAGGTATTCCAATAAAACTAAAAAAATTGTATTCTAAGAAAGCTTGCAGTGTATTTGTTAACCCAGCCGAAAATGAAATTTACAAAGCTTGATTTAACTTTTTCTGGTTTCGCAGGTCTTATGGTTTTCAACACCGTGTCCGGTTTAGGATATGTAGGCACAACTGTTCGAAATGATTCGTCTTGGCCCGATATTCAATTTTTGCTCAGCCCAATTGGCCCTTCTGCAGCAGCTACGGCAACGACGGAAATCCTCGGAAACGCTCGACAGGACGTGATGAACAAATATCTTTCTCCATATTATGGTTTTGATGGAAATATTATATGGCAATGCTTGGTGCGACCGAAAAGTACTGGCGAAATCAAACTGGCCAGTCGTAATCCATTTAAGAATCCGATAATTCAACCCAATTATTTGCAGCATCCCGATGATGTGAAGGCTCTAGTCGAAGGTAAGCAATTCAGAGAACACCGCACGGTCCCCACTATCAAAGTAGGCGGCTATCATTTTTGCAAGGAGTATTCATAGTGGTCTTTGGTCTCTGAGGAGTGCTCCATAATGGTTTACAAAAAAAATAACAACTTTTTTTCGGACTGGATGAAAATGTATTACAAAGTCCCATCTGGTTGGCAGTTTTCATCCAATGTTAAATATCCATATGGGAAATCCTGGGTTAAAATGGCCTAGTAACCGCATGGTTTAGAGAGAGAAAAAAACACAATTTTATTTTCGAAAGGTCAGATAGAGCACTCCGTATAGCCAAAGACCTCGGTGTATCCTCCGTGCAGATTACCAATCAGTTTGCATACCTGTATGTCTGAATGCTTTGGAATATCGCGTCAAATCAAACGTAGCTTACCCACTCATGGTAACAATATCACCATGACAGTAGGTTATATTATTTAGTAAGGTGGCGATTACATATGGCCACAAACATCTGCAATCGTCTGCAATTAGTGCTGAAAATTGCAGGAATAATCACACATTGCAGCAATCGTCTGCAAATATCTGCAATGACTTTTGCGACTTCTGCCATACAATTTTAACTGTAACTGTTGGGATGAGACCTGTAATTGCTTCTGCTGATAAGAACCGGGCACTAATTTGCAGCAAATTTGTAGAATTCATTGCAGATGATTTGCAGATATCTTCTGTCATTTGGAATCGTCACTTAAGAGCAAGAATTTTGTATAACGGGAGATCGTGGACGAAGGATCCCAATACCTCCGGATCACCTGAGTGCTATGCGCAAGCGTCCGATTGATCCTCTATAAGACAGTGCTGTTGCACAATACTTTTCGAATATTCGAATGTATTATTTTATGGCAGAAACCGAAGCTGGCATGAATGATATCATATTTATACCATTTATGTATTTCAGGGGATTCAGCTGCAGCAACATGAGTGGGGCGTCATCGCAGCAGACATGGATGGAGCTGAATAAAATTATATAGAATTCTCCAAAACCCCACGCAAATAAATGATGAAACTAAGTATGCAACACACGCGACTCAAAATAAAGGCACCAGCTCGACTAAGCGTTTGATTTTTATTTTACGGTGTCGCTGAATTTTAATGCATACCTACGTTAACTTAAGTTAGATGCAAACGAATTAACGAATTAGACAACTCAAGACACTTTACTTTCATTAATTTTTATTACAATAAGTCAATAAATCAACAATAAATCTAAAATTATGATTAAATTACTTATTACACAATTTACAAAGTACCAAACACATCCCAGTACTCTAAACTATCTTAATCTTGATCAACAAATACAAGATAAAATGTTCGGTCAGATTTGACCACGAAAAGACTTTGATATTTGATAATAGTCAAAGCTGTCATTTAAGGACAAATTTAAGGGCTATTTATGAGAAAAAAACATGTCGTAGGCTTGGAATTGGAATGTCATATATCCTGTCCTTTAGGAATGGTAATACCCGGAGCAGCACAATAATCTCTCAGGTGTAACAAATTGATCCGTATCCAACTAATTCTTGCCACTTCAAAAAGCCAAGAAAGCAAAGCCTGTCGTGTACGATTCCATTATTGTTTATTACTTTATCTCAATTCATGGAATGTCAAAATATTTACTAGTGGTAATTTTGGTAATCGAAACACGGAAACACACGAATCTAACAATAATAAATTGATAGATTCGTTATTAGCACATTAGCACAATTATTGTGCTAATGTGCAACAATAATTATTTTGTAAACGCATTTCAGTATTCATTCAAAATTGTTGTGCAAGGATCTTTAGAGATTATTGGACAAAATTTGAGCAAGTTCTCTTTGACGCGTCCGAACATTTGTTACGGACTGATGGCTAATTTATTTTCCCACGATTAGTTATTGGGATATATGTATAGTAATAGATATATTTGACAATCGATAGGAAGTTTGATTTACTGTAACTGCACCATATCAATCATGAATATCATTCAACCATAAACCGTTATTTGTGGGGTTGGGGGTGGGGGGAACGATGTCAATAAGTCGCGAATATTTATTGTTTAAATGTCATTACATGGTGACACTTTAGGGAAATACCTTCGACATTAAAACATAATCTTCCGTCAAACACTAGACACCATTACTACCATTCGATATTCTTGCATTTCACACTACAACCGCCAATTATTTTATCCGTTACTTGTACTGATCAAGGAGGTGTGTTATTATTTAGTCTTAAATTATGCATACACATCTATTAGTTCATTTAAAATAGTTTTACTCTTACTTTGTATTCTCAAAATATTGAGTGATTCACTTTAATCTTTCACAATCGGTAGTATTATCAGTCCGAACCATAAATTGTCAATATTTTTATTTATAAACCTAGTTAGTTAACTTTTTACGATTTCTAACTCTAAATCCAACAATTAACTTAACCCAACTTAGTTTTGCGACATAATATTAAATACATCTGAACATAACATATATGTGTTACACATCCCCAGTTTCCCCAGTCATGTTAGTAAGAAAACAATGTTTGGCGAGTTAGAACAACTATCCCAAATCTTATCCATCCAATATCCCAATAACTACAAAACTTCCCCAATAGAACAAAACAATAAGACTAACAACAGCTCTCCTACACTTCAAATCTTTTGATAGATTCAGTCTGGAGTAACTGAGCATACTATTAGCACCAATAGTTCAATTCTCACAATGACGAGTCAATTTGAGAAAAACTTTGATTGTTTACCAACTGTCGTCGATATTTCATCTCTTATAAGGTACAATGCACGCGATTCCTAAAGTAACCAATAAGACTACAAAATAAACCCAGAGCTGAAGACAAAAAATGCCTACCTAAATAATACAATTTTATGGATACTAACTAATCTACTATTTGAAAATATTGAAATCGACTCTTTACCTGAACATCCCACCGCTAACTAAACCAACGTCCGCGTCTGTATGGTTAAACCCTAAACCCTGTGATAAATATTGAACGGCTAATTTAGTCCAATAACTTTTGCTACCCACTGCACGCATTCTCATTCACATCACTCACCATAGAAATAAATTTTCTTTTCGAAAAAAAATACCATGTATTTATCACAGCCAACAATTTTGTAATGTTCGGGTGTGAAAGTATTGGAAAGACTTAGACAGATAACTTTCACGCTGGTAGAAATTTTTAACTGAGTCAAAAGTTCGATGTTACTCTCCGTCCGTACATACACAAAATTGGAAACACTGTCCGTCCATCTTGTAAAGAATTCGCTTAGACGAGAAAATCAGGCTGACCTTAGCCGTAGAGACCAAACTAGAGCCTACCAAGTTTATGTCGTTAAGTTGGAATTAAGTCTTGATTAAACCCATCGAGTAACGGTTTCAACCTGAATTTCCCGGGACACGAGGTCCAAGAACACTAAGATAGTACTGTCTCTTGACAACTAAGGTTAGTAACCCCAGGCAGAGCTGGATAATAAACCACTGCATACTTCTAAAAGAATGCATACTCTCTCGTGCAAGAACAACAAAAGTTGGGAAGATTGTTGCACAGTTTTCTAGAAGAACAGGCCATTGAAATTAGAAAGTATTAGCGCAGTCGAATATTGTGGTCAAATTTTTTACATACCAAATCTCTGTCCGGATTCAGTCGATACATACATTGCGCTTGGACACACGCAAAACTATGAAGATCAGACCTTCGATCTGAAGTTAAAATAATTTCTAAATTTCTCCTTCGCGGAAACGGTGTATCAGTTCTAACACACAAAATTCAAAAAAATTATTCTGTCTAACTGAAATAACTTCTTTGGAACTGTAACTGAACATGAACTTTGAAAACTTGGAATCGGTAATAGTTCGTCAAGCCCTGCACAGGAAAATAATTAATTTATTACTAATATGTTAATCCAAAGTCACACCCAAGTTAAAACTCAGCATTATGCACCCTTTAATACGTTTTTATAGAGAATTTATATAAATGGACAACTCAAGTCGTTGACCTAAGAAATGAAATGGCTCGGGCCAACAAGCCGCCGATCGCTAACTACGTTCAAAAATCACAACGAGCTTCAAGTTTCCGACAGGCCTAAAATATCCCACATGAGATGTTATATTATACCTAATAATTATGGTGATAATAAATCCACAATCGAAATTAGGTTTAGCTAGAATTACCCAATCGGTCTAATGATCTTACGGAGGATAAGGAATGTCAAGTGTCATTGGCTCTTCTACTTAACATATTTTTATGACAATTTGGAACCTCCATCTTTCAATTTAGGCAACCGTGATTTAAGTTTTTATTTTACTTGTCATTAATGAGGTTTGTATCATGTAGTGGGCTGAATTCAGTCCTTACGTGCTCGCTTCTTTTTTGCACCACGAGACTTGGCCTCTTCCCAAAGTTCTGTGAAACAAATTTAAATATTGTCATTTGGTCTTAAATGTATTTTTTTACCCATGTTCACGAGAATTGAATGACAGCAAGATGCTGGAGATTTTGATAGCACGAACTCTTGAAACGTCAATATTTAACACGTCCGAATTATTATTTTATGTCAAATCTAGATTTAGCAAGTGGATAATTCTTTGTTAAGAAAATACTCATTCGTACCTCCCATTTCATCGAAGGCAATGTTGTTTTTCGGATCATCTGCAGTCTTCGTTTTAGCACTGGCCTTACTTGCTGACGAATCCGATGCCACCTTCTCAGGACTTGACAAGACGTCCTTAATTTCGACACTTTTCTGAATTTCCTTAGATGACTCGTCGGTCTTAGATTCGCTGATTGATGGGACATCTGGTGACTTCTCCGTTAGCTTTTTAATGCCACCCACTGATGGTGTAGCTGGAGCTTTCTTCTTCTTATCCTTGGATGCTGGGCTCGCAGGAGTAATTTTTGCTTCGTCCTGCGCCACAACAACCGGAACTACTTCAATTTCCTTCAGTACAGCTTTGATTGCTTTGGGACTTTCATACTTTGATGCATTCGATTTCTTGGACTTAACAGCTGGCTCAGGAAGGTCTTCCTTCTTTGGACGAAGCTTTTTATCCTTTCTAGAGACTGCTGGAATCCAGTCACCTGTAACAACATTAAAAGTATTGCAGACCCACACAACGACACAACACAACACAACATGTGCTCACATAGTCTGTCCTCTGTCGATTCGATCGGTCAGGTTATTACTTCAGAACGATTCAAAACAAAAACTGTTCTGACTCGTAAATTACATGTTCTTTAAAGTCAAACGTCGAAACGTCTCCTTTCCAATGCCGGTAGACTCATTAAAGTCAGCTTTGTTGAACCAAAGTACTCACCAACCATACTAAAACCTGAGTTTCATTTCATTCACCTTGAAGAAGATAGTACTAGTACATCATCGTGTGATGACTCGCAAAAATAATACGATAAATGTCAAACGTTAACAGATTATACGTCTAGCAATGAAAAATGGAAGAAAATGAACTAACTTGGTTAAAAACAGAAGAGATCATAAGGTCAACTTTACTATCAAGGAATCTCAACTTGTCAATTCATCCATTTCAAGTCGTAATTTCCAACCCTCGAATGTTAAGTTTCGTAACGCGGCATACCGCGCTCGGTATCTTTGGTTTTGCGGGTTTGGCAAGTTAGATATCAACAATCTGCAACTAAGCATTCTATGCAAAGAAAAATTATGGTAACTTAAATATAATGTATACCTCCGTCAATCTCTTCAGGTTTATTTTCGGCCTTTTTATCTTTCTTTGATTTGGGTGTAGGTTGCTCACTGTGTTGTGGTTTCACATTTTCTTTATTACTGACAGGCTTCTCGGTCTTACTCTTTTCATTGTTATGTACAACGAGTCCGTTGGATACAACCTTCCCTTTCACAGCATTCCCCTTTTGTCCAGAGGCCGAATTCTGTGATTGATTCTTCTGCTTAGTAGTAGTACTGGATGATTTAGATTTCCCGCCGGAATGGAGGACAGCCAGATGCTGGAGACTTGGCTCTTGAGTCTGCTGGAAACCAAATAAGTAAACAAGAACTGCCAACACAACAACAGCTACCACTGGAACTGCCAACTGCGGTTCAACAAGAGCCAGAAAGTCCATTGTTTCTTAATTTCTATGAGTTATTTCCACAAACAAATTGAACCGACGGAGTTATTTCACCACCACCTAAGACATTCAAATGAAAAAAAGTCTGTCAAAAATAGTATTACATTAACTCAAAAGTAGTCGAGTAGAAAACTGTTTGTGTTTACCTGCACCAAAATCATTCAATTCAAAGAATGAAAACGATTTGGTACAAAATAGCAGTCACACCGCCATACCATGGATGTGGTTATTGTGATTTTATAGCCAATTTGCCCAGTAATTTATTTGCAGAATATTGCTTTTCTGACACAGCAGGAATTTCCTGCTGTTCAGGCAGGAATGAAATGACTTGATTCACGCTGCTGACTGAATGTTTTTTATGTAGCAATGTATTAATTTTAATTTAATTATCACAAGAATTCAATTCTCAGATTCAATAATCAGTACTAAATCGAATTCTCAAATTAAATTAATAATTAATTTGTTTTGTTTTTGAATAATTGAAGAATTAAACAATTGCGCTTTTAGTTCAACCATTTATTTCATGCTAGATCCTCTAATCAGAGAGAGAGAAAACTTCATTCAAGTTCACTGCTCACCAATGTGAGTTGTCAAAGACGACTGTATGCCTAATATACTCAGGTACAATAATGCGTAATATGGTAGAACATTTTGTATCTTAAACATGTCATGCTTAGTTAAAATTTTACGAATGGTTTCGCAGAATATAAACTGAATCTTTAATTATTATTAGTATTATTATTATTATTACATTATTTATTCTTCTACTTACTTACTATTCCAAAAAATATCGGAAACAATTAAAAATTATAGCACACTTGGTACCAATTTTAAATATTTCATTTGAATTCTAATGTGTCCTCTCAAAATGTCGACTAGGATGATCTGAATGGTGAATGGTCAGAATGACAGTTTATCATAAGTCTTTATTCGAGCTTAGGGAAACAAAACTATTTCTTCTACAGACAGGTAAAATGATAAGCGACAATTTTAAACAGTTCTCTCAAATTGTGTATTCCATATGATGCGAATATCAATAAAAATTCTGACTTCATAAAAAAATAGACCGAATACGAAATTCGGTTTCCCATCCCACGATAATTTCAGTAGTCAGACTATTATGCTATAGTAACTCACCTTAATTTCTCGTCTTCAAGAATTGAGTTACGTCCAGTCGCCAACTAGTCTGATTGTCGAATCATCGCGAAGATTTGATCGCAGATTTTATCTAAACACTTGAGAAATCGGAACTAACTGTTGTCGAGGTTTAACTGGTGTCTGTTCGAATGGCGAGTGGTAAATTATTAATCTTATTGTGAGTCAATTAAGAAAAGAAGGAATCACAGGTACGCCAAATCGTTGTCAGCTTCCAATAAATACACCGACCAGTCCACCGTGCTGTGCTGTCCCGTGCCGTGCAGAATGTCAAATTGAACCATATGCTTGGATCCAAGAGAGTTGAGTGTCCGCCATGCACGGTACGAGGACGAGCAGACGAGCACATGCCCTCCCCTCCCCTCATTCCTTCTACCTGTTGCTCTGCCACACACATTCACCACCAAATTTGAAATTTTGAAAATTCCCAAGTCGAATTTATGTTAAAAAGGACATGACACGATTTTTTAGCTGTCATTCAAAACGTGGAAAATTGTCTCCAGTTTTCCTTGAGGTATGGGAAGATACATAGGGAGCTACTTCGTACGTTCGTACTGGCGGCGTCGGCTTTTCCTAGAAACGTTCCCCTGTTATGAAAGGAAAGGACATCGGCGCGGGTGCATGGGGAAATCCTCCTATGAGCGATTTGTTTCAAATTTGGCACAGTCATATACTTCGACCTATAGAACAAAATGGCTGAAGACGATTAGCCTTAAAAAACTCTGGGTCACCGCCAGGGGGCGTCCAAGTTGGGCGTGTCGTTCCCTCTTAACCGCAAAAATGACCTATACAAAAGTTGTTCCACTTACTGAGATGAACAAATTTTCCCTCTGGCATTTTCCTCTGTGGTCAAAGATAGAGGTCACAGGTCAAGAAAACTATATTTTGACCTGACCCGTTCTAACCTGTTGTCAGTAACATTCTCAAACAATACGAGAGTTGAGTCGAAATTCACGAGTTTCAACTTTCAAGTTCGGTTTTATTCTTATTCTAGTAACTGCATGTCAACTGCCAGCAAATTGACAAAATTTATCGAAATGGTCAATAATACACACGTGCGAGGGTAATTTTAATAAAATGTCGTTCTGTTAAAATGCCAAGACAGTCGAATGTGCCAAAGAAGCAGCCGGATTGTGTTTGATGTGCAAATAAAAGCAGTTTGTAATAAATCCGATAACCATTTGGTAAGTATTTCTTTATTGAATAGTTTTATGAATATTGCGTTTGCTGTTCAAGAGAATCGGAATACCCGAGTTGTCTTCGTGTTATATGGATTCTAAGTGCCGCACCAGTCCGCGTCTCGAGTGTTGTGTAGAATCCAGTCAGAATATCCTGAAATTACACAAATATTTTTCAAATATGATTTCTGGTATTCTACGCACAAGACTTCATTCAAACCCAAACTCATTGTTCATCCAGAGAACGTTTACACCTAAATTATTTTAAGTCAGTTCAGAGTTCTTTAACTTCTATTGAAGAAGCAATGTCATACACTCTCCTATGTCATTTTGAGTCACTCCACGTAAAATAACAAAGTATTCTCTTTAAGGGGCGAATTTAAGTATAAATTAAATATGATTTATTCAAGGTTAAATTAATTTATTCAGCTCCGGTCGAAGTTCAGAGATCTGAAAAGATGGTCTCCGCAGTACGGCTAAAATTATTATTTCTTATACCTGAAACTTTAGAATACACAATTGGGCTGTAAGACTCCCGATTCTGAAAACCCCATGACACGACGCCAATGAGCGAATACCGACCTCCATTCGGAACCATAAGCGGACCACCAGAATCCCCCTATAAAATTCGGAAAACACTTGAATGTAGTGTCGTTTCATTCTACAATATTATAATCTTTGTACTTGAATTCTTAGAGTCAGAAACTAAAAAGTCGTGTTGAGAAAGCAGCACAAAAAAGTAGACAATCGCAGCGAATTACCGTTTAATTTTATTGCTCCATGCCGATTTAGTTGCAGGCAGTGGCGGATCTAGGGAATGGGCCAAGTGGGCCATGGCCCACCCTCGATTTTTAGAAAATTATAAAAATCAAAATTATGTTTTCTAAAAGTTTAAGAAAAATTACGAGTATTGCAAATCCACACTAATAATTTTTTGTCCATTTTGAAAATTAGACTATCTTGGATTGGTTTTTATTCATGTGGCCCACCCTCGAAAAATTCCTAGATCCGCCGCTGGTTGCAGGAATGTTCACGCTATCACGTAATTATGATATCATAAATGAATGAGTGCTAGGATAAGAAGCCAGGGCCTGTATTATTACGGTAAAGGGTAAAGTCCAAGAAATAGACTTTCACCACTTTTCTTGGGACAAGTGGAGAAAACCGGACAAAGACACTTCTATTTGATTGCCGGGCTCAATTTGGCACTCTTGACACACCTGTTCTAATCGGTCTTTTACAGTAAGTACAGTCAACAACAATCTATGACAATTTTAATCAAATCGAAATTTTTCCAAGCGTATAAACTACCAAGGCGAGAGACCTTAAACTCTAGGAAGAAATTAGCTCTGAAAATGTGAATTCATTACCAGACAAGACTCTCTGCGTTCGGGTGTTAACAATCCAGCGCACATCATATTGCTCGTCACCTAAATTCGAATTTCATAAATTCTCAAAATTGACCTAATTGCGAAGAAACTTGTGTAGAAAGAAAATTCGTACTTTTCCGTTATGTCTTGTGTCTCTATTGCAAACATCATTGGAAATGACAGGTACGTCTTCTTTGCAGATTCGACTGCTGAAAATCCTTCCGTTACTTACACCGCCAGTTCCCCACCCAGCCATTCTTGCTGTCAGTCCAGCATAACTACTTTCCGTCGCAGGAAGGCAAATCGGGACATAGTAACTCGAAGTAGAAATATCTATAGGTCTGGACAACTTTAGCAGAGCAATATCATTATCATTTGTTTTTCGATTATAATTGGGGTGCATGAGAATTTCTACCACATCCCGCTTTAATACTCTATCCTGTTCCAAGAAATTGTCTGTTTGGAACGTGTTGTGAGCGGTTAGCCAGACTTGTAGACCATCTGTGTACGAGCTATTTTAAAAACATATTATATATGTATAATCAGATTTCATGCATACCAACTGTAAAGATTTTGAGCATACCCGTCCATGCAATTGCTAGTCGTAATTACATATTTATCGTTTATTAGAGTTCCACCACAGTGAACGCGTCCCCCTCCAAATATTCCGGTTTTGACAATTGCTACTGTCCATGGATATTGATTGATCCCAGCACTGTCTGGATTGTCAACTTTGAAAGGCACTTTTCCGCATGCTATTAGAAATTAATATACCAATTATCAGCATTGTTAAGCCGGTTTCCGTTGCAGGCATTGCAACGAGTTTAAAACCCTTGGTCACGTCCTTGGCAAATGCGAGTTCGGAAATCTCTTAACTACCTCCCGCCACCACCGAGTTATATCAACAATAGCTTCAGCTCTGAAGAGTACAAGTCTAACCGTACACGAAGAAGTGCACTGTGTGAGTGAGTCAGATTCAAATCGCCGTATTGATATAATAGCATTTGATCCAGTCACAAGAGACGGATTTATAATTGATCCTACGATACGAATTGAAACTAGCAAGAATCAAGCCCAAGAGATTAACTTGCGGAAGAAAGTTTACGATCCTTGCATCCCCTACCTATTGGAGAGGTATCAGCTTCGTCACCTGGAAGTGATTAGGGCTTCTTGTGGGAGCTAGAGGAACCATGCATAACCACTGTCTTTGATGATTTCCGTGAAAATTTTAAACTGCCAAAACAATTGGCTATTGACGTCGCAATAATCGCACTAAAGGGTTCCTCCCAAATACTACAAAATCATCTATATAATTCTACATCTTGATACTAAAATCCTGAAATTATTTAACCCTCAATTATTTTGTGAACATATTATTGTCTTCAGTGATTATCGTTTTGAATAAATTGTGATATTTTCTTCTTCTAGCTGAGAGAACTCCCTTTTTCGAGCAGTGCTCGTTATTGTTGAATAGTGTAGTTACTTATCCACGTGTACTATTATGTAAAATTAACATTTGATCTTTTGTGAATTGGATATATCGGCATTGGAAATTTACTGTTTCATTAATTGGTCTAGATTAGTTTATTTGTGTGTGTTGCTGAAATACCGTAGAAGGCGTGTCTTTATTCATTCACGCAAGGTTGGAGGTCAAAGACTTTCACCATTAGGTTATATGGAAAAAGCCGGAGAAAGACCCGCACTCTATTTGAGCCCCGCATTGTATTAGGTACTCGCCTTCTATTCGGGATTTTACGGTAAGCCATTCTACTTAGACTTAATTGTATAAGGATGCGTCGGTTAAAACACGTTCATAAAGAATCAAATCAAAATGTACAGGGTGAAGAAATTAGAAAATTTAGCAACAGAGTCTGGGAGAGAAATAAAAAATCAATGCCTGAAATACAATTTAAACGTCTAAACATACATCCCACCGAAATTGGAACAATAATTGAAAAAAAGATTCACTGCAACTGTAATTATTGCAGTATGTGGTATGTGTACAATAAAATTGTTCACAATCGAAAATTGCACACACGCAAAGGTATCCGGAATACACTAGCACTGCACTGGTGTGTAATTTGCATTGAAAAATCTTGAAATGAACATTCCGCGAAGAGCGTTTTCTTCAAGTTCGTTTATACTGTCTGAGCAAACTCGAGATTACTATGTACCCTTGAAAACCAGAGGTGACTCCCAAATGCGTCATCTTTTTGATAACTTTGGAAGGTTATTTACTATGCCGGAATATCTGCACCTGAATTTGGCGTGCGGACGTTTTAATGTACAAATTGGAATGGCGCCGTAATGCGTCGCTTTAATAATTATTCACTTACAACAGTCTGCTCGTCCATGGGGGCCAGTATGGAAAATGTCTGTCAAATTCCATTCTTCCTCAAATGAAAGTGGTTTTACGGTTGTTCCAGGAGCAGAAGCTGCCGGCGATACTTTCGTGATTTTGTACTTTTGAGGGAGTGTGACAGAACTGAAACTAGAAGTAGGTTTAGCAGTAACTATGGGTATTCTGGACACGGATATTATTTGTTCGCCTGGCGCTGCTGATGCTGAAGTCGATGAGATGACAGGTTCTTTCTGAACCGATTTGACAGTGCTGGACTGTGTGGGTGCAGAACTAGGGACTAATCCCTGATTACCAGGAAGTAATTGTGCTACTTGCGAAGGATGTAGATATCCAGGATGAGGAAGTGGAATAAAACCGGGATTTCGAATTCCCTCAAACTCTTGTTCCTTAATTCCTTCATTATTTTCCTTCACTTCTTCTTCAGAAGATTCGTCGTCGTCCTCTTCTTGTCGAAATGTTGTATTTATATTCTTCAACTCCTGCCTTAACGAGTCCAAGACTGGAATTTCAGTCTGAACGTCGACTTCGGTAGCATCAAATGCGGCTGACTCGGTTGTCGTAACATCGTATTCCGTGATCTGTTGTTAAAACTTTCAAGTTTAATTGTAATACGCCGACTTCAAACGTTTATTGACTCTATAATTGGAGTCAATAAACAATAGCTATTTTGTAATTATTACAAAATAGCTCAGGAAAGTTTCCTGATACAGGGCGTTCCTGCCTTTATCAGCTTTATGAATTCTAGGCTCGGGGGCCTGAATTAATATCAATGATAGGTAGACAGATAAAGATTTTTTTTTTATTTGGTCCGTCTTTTAAGAAAAATATGGAAAAAAATGAGGTGACTCATGTCTAGAGAAGTCACTCCGGAGACCCATTGGCCAAGACAATTAATTAAGCCAAGATCTCTGGGTACCAAGGTCGACCAGGAATTGAACCCTCGAACTGATGAAGTAAGCCTGATACTCCCCTTCATGAGTATTCCTGAGACTGACAAACAAACGAGAGAATTTCTATTCTCCTTAGGAAGTAGAGGCAAGGCAGAAAAATAAATCCCTAGAATGTATTAAGTAGCATAGTCTGCATAGCTTGAAAATGCATTATATTACTAAGTTAAACTCTAAGGTTTTTGTAAATATGTAAATGCTCTTTCCTTACTTTCTCGTCGTGTTGTCATAACAAGAGAGTCGGTTCGCATACTTGTATGTTATAACTGCGTTGTTGGCAGAGCACATTAATAAAGAAAAAACAAACCGTATAAAGGGCTCGATAATATACTTTTAGTTAAGCTTTCGTTTTGCGGTTCGCTTTCGCTTCCTGATTGACTGAGCGATTACGCCGTGGGCATGACGACTAAACAGTCAGAAGTGCTGGCTTGAGAATCATCGGGTAAGAAATGACAGAGATGAGAGAAAGGACTTTCTCTCATCTCTGGAAATGGCCAATCATAATATATATGCATGCAAATTGGAAACATTTGATTTTGTTATTTGGTAAGTGAAGATTTTTTTAGCAATTTTAAAATGAGATAAAAATAAACCAGTAGTGCAGTAGCTCACCCTCCAACGGTTAAAAATTCCGGCGTAGCGAGGAGGACGCGCGATTTCAGTTTTGAATGGGTACTTTCAATATCCCACAACAAAGTATTTATATCATATCTCATTCTACCGTAAATGACTGATTAAACGCCTGGGCGTTTAAGTAAAGTTTAAACTTGCTGCCCTTGGGCATTTCGAACTACTCGCTCTTATGGGAGATGACCGGGCGTTTATTCGAGACCGGCGTGTATTGGGGACCGGCGCTTAATTTGTCGTTTACGGTAATTAAGTCAATAAGAATATTAAGAGCTAGGAACACATTAGGAAATCAACAAAATATGTGCAGTAATCCCGAAATGCGAGTAATTAATCCGCGAGAAGGCTTCATTCGAAATAGTATAAATTTGAGCGTGTAAATACCTTATCGGTTGGTGAACCGGAAACAATTACGATTAGAGCCCAAGACGAAGTTACACAATAGATTAGAAAATTTAAATTTGACATTTTAATACTATAGTACAACACTGACTCAGCAAGTAAACTTAACCCGAGTCTAAAGGACAATAACTTTGATCAAGTTTTGTGAACGAAATAACCTGAATGCAAATTGCATACCGGTTTTATATGCAAGGTTTAACCACGCGATGAGAAGGATCTTAAGCACACTCTAGAATTCTGAGTAAACTATTATGTTGTCATCATGTTGTGTTAAGATACGTTCTCCATACACGCTCAGCAGTAGAACCAGTCTTTTGGTCATCACGATTGCGAATGTTAGTCTGATTTCTGCAGAAGGCAGAAATGGAACTCTAGTTATTTTCGACTTCAATTTAAGTACATCTTGGTCGACCTTTGATTTGATTTTAAATATATTTCACAACTACTTCCTCTAGAAAATCAGGATTGAGAAGAAAATTGTCACCTGAATCATTAATTTATACCAATTATGCACTTTGTTTACTGCAATCTGATAATCACTTCCGTTGCACTAACGGTAGACCAGACTCACGAAAGGTGATTCTCTCATATTTCGTCCTAACTCTTTTCCTGAAAGTATGCCCCAAACCGTCAAAAATGTCATTAGCTCATATCACTACTTAGCAATACTCAAAACTCGATTTTGTGCATTCATCACTTTAGTGCACGCACTCTTTGAAAAAACTACTCAAGGGATTTTAATAATTCCGGTATCAATGGTTTCAGAATTCTTCTGGATGCATCCCATTGCAATAGAAAGTGAAAAAAGTCCCTAATGCCGTGGGGTAATGTTCTCAATTTCTTTTCGCTCACTTTGTGTGGAAACTATTGGTCGGACCTAATTAGAACCAATGTATGTAATATAGAGATTTATTCAAGGAACAAAATGGGACAAACAAGAATTAAAAAATATATTCCCATGATTGGGGGGCGGGGGGTGAATAACAAGACTTTTAAGTACTCATTTGTGAGATGACTGCTTCGCACAATTTTATGAAACCAGTGTCAAAATGTAGATGATTCTTCGGGGTTTCATTTCTGACTATAAAGTTAAACAAAGGTCGAGCGGGGTAGGGCTCGGACGGTCCCGGTCCCGCTCCAATGTATGTTTTTTAGGACCGGTGGAAACGGCACAATCCCGGTCCTGCGTTTCGGACCAGGGACCGGACCGGGATTGGACCGTTAGGACCGGACCGGTACATGCTAATTACATGTACATATATATACAGTCCAATCCGGTCCCGGTCCCAACGTCAGGACCGGACCGGTAGCCTCATGGACCGGACCGTTTTAAGCGGTCCGGTCGGGGTCCTGCCTCAGGACGTCCGAGCCCTAGAGGAGGGGAAAGTAAGCTTCGCCCGACCGGGCTAAATGTTAATAATAAAATTAGTTTTAAGACAGACATTATAAGTATAACTAACAGCAGAAGAAAACACTACAGATTTCTACCCGTGCAGCACATGCTGCATTAATCCGTAGTACATCCTACCAGATCTTGAGATTTTAGGAGATCTTATATTCCTGCTTTCAGTAACTGCACACACTAGACACTACTAGAAATGTTAAAGAGGAATAATAATAGAACGCAGAATATCTTGACAATATCAAATATAATACACGGCAATAAGAATAATCAAAATCAAAACACAATCGCCATTACCATAAACAAGTCGAGTCAAAATCAGAAGCTATCACAAGCTGGCACAGAATGCACTAGCCTCTATCATCAAATTATAGCTGAATAACAATTTTTAAAAACTCGAAAGTTAATGCTTGTTCATCAAATTCCGGCATGCGACCCTTAATTTAATATGTACGTTCTTATATAAGACTTCAAACAATTTGGCCACAAAAGAATAAATACTGGATTCAAATGTCCAAACATGTAATAACCCAAATATTTCGCTTTGTCTGCACCATGATTCAATTCCTTAACGACCCCGCTATTGTGAGTTTAAAATTACTGCTTTTTCCGTAGGAAGAGGTGTGTTTGGGTTCTCCTGGATTGGTCTTTCCAGGCATTGCGTCGCACAGCATTGAGACCACCTGAGAATTGTTCATATAGATTAAGCCTAATACAGATTAAGCCTAGTTTCGTATCGGTTTTCTTATCTTGGAGCATTTCCGCTGGGACATTCTGCATTCTTTCCTTATCCTTCAATGTTTAGTCGGATTTTTTGCAATTATGGTTCCATAGGATTTTTTTTGCAATTAGCCTCTGTGCTGTTTCGTATAGTAAATTGTTTATTTCCTTGTAAATATATAGTTATTAAGTCGTGCGACGTAATATACGGAGTAAATGACTTATTGCGGATGCCCAGTCCGTCCGTCCGTCTGTCCGTATGTCCGTTCCAATGAAAGATATGGGATTATCTCCTAAAGGTGCTTCTTACTGATGTTTATGC
>JAQGCA010001524.1:0-17135 GCA_034698945.1 Protaphorura quadriocellata
AAATTTTGTCAAAGTTTTAAGAATCCTAATAACAAATTCACTGATGGGAACTTTAGTCAATCTCATTCTAGGTAGAATGATAGTAGGGTTATCCCTACTAGACGCAGGTTAGACAGTGCAGTGGTTATTCAGAAACACCACAAGTGTTTTCTTGAAACACACAAGGAAAATGTCAAGAAATTATGAAATGAGCTCAGCTGGCGAAGGAGGAGGGTTAAAATATGAAATATGAGCCACGAGATAATAATATGATCACACAACCGACTGCTGGTTGGACCATTGGCTCTCATTATTCTTTTCAGGAGTACTGCTGGTACACCACACATATAATGATCCAAGTTCTTGGCTCTGGCTAATGAACTACGGCTTATGGTTCCAAAACTAATCATCATGTGGTCATAAGGTCAAAACACTGCATGGAAACCTTTCATTCCGGTGGCAACAAATATTTTCAATAAGAAAATGAGAGCAATCCTTTAGAATGACTAATCAAAACCGGGGATTAATAAAAGGAAAAGTCAGATTTCTTAGAAGCATCGTGGCATGACTGATCTGGAACGGAAGTTGACACGTAGAAGTTGAAGTAAAAGTGAATGAAATGAAAAGTTGTGAAATCCATGTGTGCTGCTAAGCTGCTGAGTCGGAGAAAGTCAGGAGAAAGTAAGGAGAAGGTATCGATCTTTCACTGATTTCGGTCTAAAGAAGACTTTGCACTGCTTTGAAACATTTCGAGCTACCAGAACCTACCAGGAGAGAGGATTCCATTCTTCGTACAAAAGAGTCTAAAAATAAATACTGTAGAGTATTTTCAAAATAAAAATTCAAAAGCTAATTAATATTTCAACCAAATTGAAGTTTGTTAGGTTCTAATCTGAGGCGAAACGGCAACAGCACAGCTATACAAGTTCAGTTCTTCATTTCAAATTACGCCTGGCCCGCATCCTATGTTATACAATAACTGAAATTCGATAAGCTGCCGGTGCGGATGATCCCCCCAAAGAAAGGATAATCGATTCAGAAAAACTAAGTCACATTAACATATTTTTTATGCACCCGGGTGTTCATGTAAGCATGGTTGGAGGACCGTAATATAGTCCAAAGCCGGGCTGGCTTGCATTGTGCAGCGAGGGTCATCCGAACCCAATGTACGAGTAAAGTGCAGCGTCAGTCCGGCATGGCAGTGCATTGCATTGCATCGTATTATCTCATTAGTCAATCTGCAATGCACGTACACAGCGCCAAGTGCATACTGACTGGCAGATGCGTTTATGATTGTAAATCTGATGTTGAAACCATGGAAGGATAGATTAACATTTTCCCTTGTTTATTTCCCTATCTTACAAGCACATGAGACATAACCTCGGATAAGAGGAAGACATAATATAACTAGCAATTCGAAAGATTCCCATTACTGTTGCATTTCCTGAGGTTGACTATCCGGTTATATGAACATTGTAATGTACGGATTGCAGGGAACTGAGAGCAACAATGAAATCACGCTAACTAAAATCCCACACCAAAAAGCAAAGCAATCAGAATAATTTTGAAATCTACACAATACACACAATTTATGCTCGTCAACTGGTACTCAGCTCACTCAGTCAGACTTATGGCCCTTATCTTTTTTCTTGCTTTTCTTTACTGGCCAGGGCAGGTATATTCTTAAGACGATGGGTGGGTAGGAAATTCATGTACCTCCATGAATACATAATGCACTTCATTGTTGCCCTGCATGACCACTATGTATAATGGTACTTTTTGGTCGTTGTTAGCCGAGAAAGCCCAAAAAGATTTAAAGTGTGAGTTGTAGTACTAGAAGGATTCAGTGTGAGATATTCAGAACTTGTCTGTTTCTGTCTGCCTGATTCCATTCCAAGACATGCCATCAGAACAGCAACAAGGAACCCGCACTGGCATTATATTCTAGCTACCCAGTCATCATTTTGAGCAAAGGAGCCTCAAAGAATTCCAAACCAACTCGAAAGACATCAACAATTGCTTCCAAGGCAATGCAACAGAATGAGCTCAGTCAGCTCGGATGAACCACTCAAACCTAACGAGGTAACGGCTGCAGGTGATACTTTGACTTCCAGATAAGAATAAAATATTCTACCGACCGCTATCATCTTGGTTACACTAACGAAGAAATGTTTCTCAAAACATCAAGCCGTCTCAAGGTTCGGGTATCCGAATGAGTGGTTACCTTGTGAAACTACCTTTGGAGATTTTGGATTCATGCATGCAGTCTTGCTTGCATGGCATGTATGTGTTAGAGTCATAGAGATAGAAAATAAACTATAGTAACTAGAACTAGAGAGGAAGAAACGTCAATTTTCATTTCAAAACTGGATTTTTCTGAATTTCCGAAAATACATTATTAGGCACGGAGACTGGAGGAAACTGTTTCCTCCACTTGCCATAAGCGTAATGTATTGTTACCATGCGAACTCAAATTGCAGATTGTGCCCATAAGAAGCATTACGGGTTCCTCTCTAGTTATTATATAATTCTATCTCTATGGTTAGAGTCTGTTCAGTCAGTCTTGAAGAAAAGAGTTTCTTCACAATTCTTTTAACAGTTCATGCCCATGAAACCTTCTAAAAAAAGAGTCCCCAGGGCTCCTACCTTTTTCTATAATATCTCAGCCCGGTTCCTCTCCGTCCTTTTTATTCTTCCTAGACAACCTCCCTTTAAACATTACAAGGCAAGGAAAGTTGATATCTCCAACCTAATTTTCTAGTCCATGCCATATAATTTCTGGAAAAAATAAAGCAATGGCAAATGTAATATAAGAATATCAGGACTCGGGATGTATATGTTTGAGACACCGAATAAGATTCCTACGATGGAGCTATAGCTACGGAGTGGAGGTTCTGACTCGTGAATGCAAAGTAGTTAAGCAAGCGGCAAAGCAAGAAAACTTTTTAGTACTATGCTATGTCTTTATAACTCAACATTGCGATTGCTTGTCTTGTCTGCCTTGCCTTGCCTTGCCTTCTCTCTCAGAAAGAAGATGCATTTTTCATTGGCAAAATAGTTGAAGAAGAAGTTGAGAGAAGCCGATGAAGAGAACCAAACCAAACCAAGTACCAAGTCAGTTGAGTCATCGTGCCAAAATATAAGGAATTCATTGATGGTATGGTAGTGGTAGTAATGGTAAAGCACATGATCATGCAATGCCACCTTCGCGATCTTCTGAACTGATTCTTTTAGGTGTTTTTATTCCTTTTCAAACCTCAAATCAGTGAAAAATCTGTGAACATGAGAGAAGAGTAAACAGGCAGGAAATATACATGACGTACGTATAGAACAGGCAGGGAGGGAATACAATAGAATCCAATGCTAGTAATGGATTGAAAATCCAACGTAGTTTCGTTTCGGGGATGCACGCATCCGATACGCATCTATGTAGCAAAGAGGTTTTTAGTGGTAGAAGTTCCCAGGTTTAAAATTAAGCGGGGTAACTCCACCCATTTCGTCGGAGAAAATATCAAAAATCAAAGTTCTCAAATTTATTTAAAAAAAACTAATCTACGATTTGTACGGAAACATACTTTTAGAAAACCGAATACCAAATGCTTCCCAAAATGAAATTGAGGGAATGTAACGCCGTAGACGACGTGCACCAAACAATCAAACATCGCATTTACAAGGGAAGCTTTCACGAGGCACTGCGAGGCAGTCTCGAGCTCTCAGTCAGAGGATTTCACATGTCTTCTTTTCTCATCTGTCATTCGTACTTCGTATCATCAAGCCAAGTCATAAACCCTTTACAGCCCAGCCACGGTGAGAAGAAAAGACACGACCAATCCTAAATGCAGTTGTGTGTCTGGATGAAAGCGCACTAGGAAATGTTATAGCGCAGCGCACTGTAGACACAACCATGACTGCATGCACCGACTCTTTTCTTCACTCTTCACAAGTGCTAAATAATTTCGTCGTCAAATCGAAGGCTTACCCTGCCTACCACGGTCGTTATACTATACACCATGAAAGGAAGAAGAAAAAAAACTGAAAATGTAGGCGTGGTTCAACCCTCGTCTCTCTCGAGCACTTCTACTTCTATGTTCAGTCAGTTCAGTACACACGAAACTCCATGCACTTAATTGTTTCCATTTAAACCCCCTTCGGTAATTCCTGTCCTGTCCGACCCTATCCTGCTCTGCTCTTTCCAGAAATCGTGAGAGGAAAATTAAGGGCGGATTCAAGTCTTGTGGTAATTTCTTCTGTAAAATAATTCAAAAGGGCAAGTGGAAATGCTCCTGCTTTACTTCCCTTGCTTGGCTGTCTTTACCTGCTTCAGCTTTAAGCTGTGCACTTTCACTTCTCAGACACAAAATCTTCTCTTGCATATTAAATGCCCTTCTTGTTTTCTCGTGTTCATAGTCATCATTTACTATAGATTTTTTCGGTACATGTCAAAAGCTTGTATGGTAGCAATGGTCTGAAGAGTTTCAGGAATGAAAGTGTCAAAGAGTACGCTACACGTGTGTAATGGGTCAAACCCGAAATTCTACACGAAAAATCCGGGTTTATTTGTCTGAATTGGAGAATAGCCTAACGTAACTTCTCCTAACTTAACCTAAAAAGTGAAACAGAGTTCTCCAGTATGTACGTACAAGCAATTTCGATTTTCTCTCCTCTCTCTGACATTGGTCATGGTTAGCGATGACATGCAGTTGAAAGCCTTTCACCGTTGCCATTTCCACCTGCATACAACCTACAAGTAAAACAAACCTTCTCTCTAAAAAAAACATTACATTTGCAATGTACATGCATTACATAGACTATGTGCACGAGGAGTGCTCGAAACATGATTGTGGTGAAAGTCCTTTCTCCACGCTTTTTCTCCTGCTATCTCATCTCCTGCCCTTCTACTTTCGAATGAAACTATACTCTCTGGTGGAAATTCAGGACTATCTGGACAGTAGCTCCTCGTCTAGTTCTAGTTCCAGCTCCAGTACCCAGCTGAGTTGAGTATTTTCATACACATAGCACGAAAGAATGAGTGATACTGAGAATGAGTCTGGTCCGTAGGCAAAGGGTAAGTAATAAATGAATTTTTTTCATGGAACAAACTCCAAAGTGTGATCATGTTCCATGCTGTACCCTTTCCCTTTCCTTCTTCACTCGGTTTATGAAATAGTAGTGTGTCTAGAGAATACTTAATGAATGGATGTGGTAATGGCTAGGAGCCCCATATTGTTATAATATCAAAATGGGGTTTCCGTTCCGTCGATCCCATGCCTTAGTACTTGTGACAAAAGTGTGAAACGTGCTTCTAGTTGAGTTTAGTTCAGATTCAGAGGAGGGAAGGCCCCCCTCTTTTCCCTTTAAATCAAGGAGAAATGGCAGAGGCAGAGAAGAAGCATTTCATCCATGACATACTAGCTGAGCTCAAGCTTGCTCCCCAGTAAATCTTGTTGAATCAAAAAGGGGGAATTACGAAATAGGAGCAGCACTAGCAATACGGCTACCACTAACCTTGCATATCAGATGGATAGAATAGATCCACGCACAGCTCTTTCGTTTGCTTTGCCTGCCTTTCCTTCGATCTTTGTCTTTCACCGAAACTCAAGTTTTTGAAGGTTTCATTCATTCCAATTCCATTCCATCCATCCATCCATCCTGTTACGACTACTGCATACTGCATCATTCAACCAAAGTAAAGTAAAACCCATCCAGCAACAAATGTCCTTTCAACTCACTCCAACTCAGCCTCGTTTCATTTAATTTCGTGACCATGTGGCGATAGAGAGTATTTGCCATTGCCACGCCATGACCAGACACTACTGTTACTGCTTACAGCAGTCACACAAGTGTCTGTCTGTCACACGGACGACAGGCGGACAGACGAACGAGCGAGTTGAAGTTGAATCACTCAACTTATGATCATCGATAAAGAGGAAAAAGGGAGTAAAAATTTTGCAATTGCACTTGCACCAGTCAGCTTTTTATGAACGGAATATAATGTTTAACAACGGAGGAGCGAAAAAAGGAAGGACTTGATCAAGATTAAATTTGTCCTTAGGTGCTTTACTGGTTCAGGCGCGGAGGGCGGCAAGTTACAAAAACTATGTATACGACCACTACTGCGACTGGTTCATCAAGTACCCTATTTCACTGCCCTACCCTCTGTAGTCCTATGAAGTGAATAGAGAACAGAATAGACGGTAATATTGTTTATATGGAGCCAATTCGGCATTCGACGACGACGACTGCTTTGCTACTTTAACAATGTCCAATCTAATGTGAATGCCTTCCCTGTACAGTTTTTACGCTCCTGACGCACATCATGTCATAAACTGGCAAACTGGCTAGAGCTAGGGCTGGGCTCAGGCATGTTTGCTGGAGCATTGCATTTCCTATATGCCTTGCCATGCCGCAATGAAGCTTTTCCTTCCAAACTTCCAATTCCAGGGTTTCAACAGCAGGCAGGGAAGACACCCAAGGGAAGTCAGAGAATTGGAAGAGATGAGCTTTCAGGCTCTTTTCTGACTGTCGGCAGCGGGCATAGGGAAACATTAGACGACAGTCACGGATTGGCAACATTTATATACGAAACGAACGAAGTAACAAGAACAGAGATGAGGTTTTCTTGGGCTGATGCGATGAGCTTTGTACAATACTTGGGTACCATGGCATGTAGTATGGATGGATGAAATGGATGGATTCATTGGAGACGGGAAGCTGAGGAAGACTCGTTTTTGACTTTTTTTTGGGTGTTGGCCATTCATCAATGTTGAATGGTGAAGAAGTAGAAGAAGCAAAAAGTATGCACTGCACTATGTTCCTTGTACGAAACCAAGTGCACAGGGCATGTATGCCCAGGAAAGGAAGGCTTGAGTAGATAACAAGCCCAGGCCATGGTCTTATGTCATAGTCATATGAATGCAAGGTTTTCCTTTGCCAAGGAAATTGTGTTCGAGTATGCTGTAGTATGATGAAGAATGTATGTACTCATAATGGATATTTACTCAAAAATAATGAATTCAACGACTTGGGACATTAGGTTGTCATTTCCTTAACTAATATTAACTGATGGGACACAAGGAAACCTCAAAATCCTGCCTCCTTACCTGCGTGTAGACTATTTACTTATGCACGCGACAACCGACAACGACTTGGCGAATAAGTATGGCCTTAGTGGAGAAAAGTATTAAAACAGAAAGTCAGGCTCGGCCGCCAGGCCATGCCATTGATTAGAGAGTTCAGTTCATGCCATTATTACTATGCGGAGAAAGCAAAGGTTCAATTTAGTGAGTGAGTCAAAGTAAAAGACAAACTTTGGCTTGGCTGGACTTATTTGCAAGGTAAGGACGGGGAACGGAAACGGAAGACCGGCCTTCATGTGTAGGCATATGTAGGCAGGGAAATGAACTCTGGGTGAGCATTATTATTTATTTGTAACATTTTGTTGAAATGTGAACGTGAACGGTCATAGTAGTGAAGTCGACAGTGTGCATAATAGGAACTTGTACTTTGTACGTAGCACTGGCGCTAGCAATACAAACTCAAAATAGGAGTTGTACACTGAATAAATTATGATGAGAAACAGAAAGTAAGGAATATATTATGTGCTGTTCCTATTCCGGTTCACCCAGAAAAAGGGTCCTAACGGAGCTGCTGGGCAGGCTTAAATGCCAAGGTGTGTACTCACTTTGCATTTACAATTACCCCGCTCTATTCTCGAAAATGTTTTTTTTTCTTCGTCTAACAAAATCCTAGACTATGGGCATAATACCTTTCAGGAGACAACCCGATACCGAACCCTGAGAAAATTTCCTAGTGGAAGTCTTCAAAGAACCCTAGCATAGCACAGCGTGGATGTCAGAATGAAACGAACGGTGTCAATTTTTTACTTTCCCTTTGTTTCCAGAGCTGGATTTTAGCTTTACTCGTCGCTCAATTCCCCCTCCCCGTGTCGCAGCGTAATATTGAAGATCCTGTAAATACATACGTAAGGATAGGGCTGGAAAACCCAACTCTTAAGAACCTAGTATTATTTTCTAACCCGGACGAGGAATGAGAAAATGGATATCAGAAAACCAATATCAAGGCGTCGATTCTAGGATTTGTATGTGAAGGTCTATCTTTCGTTCCTTTCGTCGTCGTCGTCTCCATACGATTATTATTTTAAATGAAATCAGGGGAAAGGGAAACCTTGCTTGCATTCATTTGGGCTGAAAAGGTACAAGGAGGGCAAAAGAATAAGTTAAGTAAGCTAAAGCGGGGCACCCAGAATGGACGCTGTTCAAGAAAATGCATCATGTTAAGCCGTCACTACACACAAAGGAACATTCATCATTTTTTTTCTAACTCATACTTCATCCGTCCGTGTCTCCTTGCCTGTATTACAATTAGAATTATGAGAATGCGTGGATGGCAAACAAGGCAGAAAGGGCGAAGGTCCAAAAATCTTCAGGGTACAAACTTCGAAATGAAGGAAAAGAAAATAATAAGACGGGCAAAGTGGTCAGGCATGACCAGAGGGACTTAAAAGTAAGTAAGGATAAGTATAAAAACCTTTTAAAATTTCATTACCTGAGGATGGGAGTTCTTGAGCTAGAAGGGATCGTCGGGGTTGACCTGCGAAGGGATGAGCCATTGGTGGGCTATCAGAATCTGAACAAACGCCACTGTCAGACCCGGACCCTTTGTCTACGGGAATAGGTCCGCCCGGGTACTGTGGGTCCTTAGGCAGTCTAGCCGTGTATAACCCTGTCGTTGAAGCCGTGGATGGAATGAGCAAAGAACTTAGATGATTATGTGGAAACGTCGAAGCATAGTTGAGTCCACTACTCATCTTCGTCGTGGTCTGGCCATTACCATTATTACCGTAGGTTAGGCCAAAAGTAGAAAACTGATTGTTGATGCTACCGCCGCCGCCGCCACCATGGTAAGAAGAATTGAGTAATGGGTTTGATGCGGAAGGTGTAATGGCCAAATCCAGAGGTTCAATGGGTATGATTGGGGGATTGTAGAGACTGTGTTGCTGTTGTTGTTGCTGCTGCTGCTGCTGTTGTTGTTGTTGCTGGATCTGGAAAAGACTTTGTTGCTGTTGCTGTTGATTCATCATTCGGAGTCTTTTGTGACTAGCTGCTGCACTAGTCGTCGTCGTCGTTGTCGCATTCCCGGCTCCAGTAGAACTCCCATTATTATTACCAAACCCAATCCCAGTATTAGACGTACTTTTGGTTGCAGCAGTTCCTGTACCATTACTCCCGAGGAAACTCGTTCCGCTCATGCCTGAGGCACCATTGTTGGAGCCAAGTACATTATTACTAGGGCTATTATTATTGTTGTTAGTCGGAGTGGCAGTCGTGGACTGGTGCTGAAAATAGGTGAGCCGGTCCAGGGGGTGTTGCTGTAAATGGAATTGTTGTTGCTGCTGTTGATGATGAGCTTTTTTACTGATGGTCGACGATGTAATCCTCTTGCTAAGGACCCCGTGATGAGACCCTGACCCATCACGTGACCCACTCGTATATTCATCACAATTTCGGTATCCCCGGCTGGAAGATGTTTCATTGTGTCCATCCACGACCATTGAAGTCGGAACAGTATTATTACTCCGAGATCTCGACGTGGAAGATGACGAGGACCCATTGTTCCCAGTTGTTCCATAAGGTCGAAGATTTTTGAGATGTGCTGCGGCGAGTGCAGCAGCAGAATTTGCCGCATGATGTCGCCCCGTTCCAATAGGATCTGGGAGTCCAGTACTCTTAGTTAAATAGTACAGGGTGGAATTTAAGTCATTGGACAAAAGTCTGGAGGATGAGGACTCATGTCTGGAACTTCTGGATGATATTTGAGCTTGGGTTGATGAGCGAGGATTTTGAAGTTGTTGGTGACGATTGCTGGAAGAAGAGGTCTGGCCATGGCCACCCAGTTTAGACCGGAAATAGGCCGAGGGATGAATTATGAGTAGTGGAGCACTTCCTGGTGGTGGAGCAACTTCTTTCGGGAGCTCATATTCCACACTTACATCCACAGTCAATGGACGATAAAAGTCCACCGGTTTACTTAGCCCTTGATGATTGTTGAATCGCAACATAATTGTGCATGCGCCTGCCAAAGGTTCCCTTATTTCTCTTTTCACAAAAAACAAGGACGAGACGTCATCCTATTATTAGGTAATTCTACCACAGCTAGCCACAACGAGAGCCGCAGAAATAGTAGTAATTACCAGTGCAAATGGATTTTTGAGATCTGCAAAGAAGATATGATTCTCCCCTCACAGTACACGTTAAATGTAAAAATGTGAGTTGAGATACTTGTTTGAAACTGGCTTCGTTCCACAAGGTAGATTTTGCAAACTTCCAATGTATAAGTGACCAGTTGCGTTGTTGGGTACTCTGACTCAGTGAATCAGTCACGCTGATGAGTTTTGAGTTGAAGTCAGTCAGACAGTTGAGTTCTTCAATTCATATTCACAATTCTCAACCAGTGTTTTGTATGTATGAGAGATTTTAAACATACCAGTAATCATACGTAATATGAGTACATTTATGGTCGTCAACAATGACCATATTATTTCATTTTCTCTGTATCTCTGGTGCACAGGATGGTTGATATAAGATATGTTTGTTTGCTTCCTTTGGTTTTATTATTTCACTGTAACTTAGTCTTGTTCACTTGAATTGATTCAAGTCTCAAACTCTCGACAGCGGTGTGAAACTCTCTTTGTTTTCTCCGTCATTATCTTCTGTCACCAGTTTTGATGAATATTATACGAATGAGATAGGAATATTATCTTCATGAAAACGTCAATCCTTTGTTGCTATAATTCCTTGGCTTTGGTTTCTGTTCGTCTTTGCCGCTGCGGCTGCTAACAAGGATTACCGTTTTCCACTAAACTGCAACTGCATTGCACATTTTCCACTTAACGCAAACACTCGTCGATCATAGTGTTTAATCCTGAATCGCTGAATGGATCCCAAGGAGACTGACCTCGTTTAGTTTAGTGTTTTTTAGTAGTTCAATATTTTGCAAGTTAAATCCACACACGACCACTTTATTCCACCACCATTACGCAAGTTATACTTTTATGATATGCAATGTGGCCAATGCACATATCGCAACTTATGGGACGACGATTCAGTTTTCCAAATACAGAACAGAAGAGTAAACACCAACTGCAAGGTTGTAATTAAACGTGTTGACTGAACATTAGAGTGTACAGCAGTGATTCACTGTTAGGAGACACACTGGGTAGAATTTATCGAAAAATTTCTCTCAGAAAATAAAGTGACTAATGGGAATAAACTGCTGCCGTTGCGTCCGTGGTCCGTCGTCGCCGCCGTAACTTATAATCATACAATGTGAATAGTTAATGTATTTTATTTTATGGTGTTGTTAAACCGGAACTTGCGTACATACATATATGATGTAAAATGGTTTTAAAACTTTTCAACGTTGTTCACACTACCACAAACACAATTAACGCAAACTGATGCAAAATTCAAATCTAATGCACTGAGTTAACAGAGTATAATTCTCGTTAGTTTGCGAGAATGTCAAAATATTTGAAGACAAGGCTATCCGGTGGTGTTCAGAACACTGCACTGCTGACCAGCTGAAAGAATACTTGCGTAGCAAGTCCAGGACACCAACCTAGAATACAGAAAGTTATGAATGTTATATAATTAGTGTTGACATTCAAAATGTACTTGTAAATTTACATGTAACGTGTGGGTGCTTTCCTTTGATATCACGTTAAAGTAAAATCCTGGAAACCACTCCACACGGATGAAATTGGGAATGCAACATACGAGACACGAGTACACCTCAAGTAAAATAGCAGCTAATATTTATTTTATGCCTTTTGCCTCGGATGAAATAAATGGATGACAAACCCTTTAACGATGAGCCGCGCTGTTATCAGACATGTGGGGGTTGAGTCGATTTGATACGATGTACGATAACACAAAATATACGAATGTCGAATTATAATATTGCGATGTGCCCACCGTGAACCGTGACTGTCCAATGTCCACTAAGTTACGCGTTACGTATAAAGAAAATCAAACGATAAGTCTTGACTTTTGTACTTAGTAATAGTCTTGACGTTTCTCCAAGAAAAGGAAAATCTCCAACACTCGACTTTCACTTTCACGTGTGCTTTGTTGAACTTTATTGTGACTTAATCCGAATTCCGCTCAGTCCTCTTATGATTCTGATTGATATGCAATGCTGTTTGTCTTTGCCCGAAAAAATTTCAGAATTTTCTGAATAAACTGTGATTAAATCCGACCGTGACCGTGACTATGTGATTGCATGTATTTTCAGAGCTAGCTCAAACTCAGCTCAGCCGGTAACTCTTTTCCTTTGTGTTCTGTCCTAGCGTGGGAGCTCTGAAAAGTTGTGGTGTGAGCTGGGCTGAATCGGTTTATCGAATGCCTGGGTTGACTGCTGAACACTTGGTCTTGGTCTTCGTTGGTGCTGGTTTCTGGTTTACAGTGATCAGACTTACAGGAGGGGGTCATGCAACCCTATCTCATCCTTTCAAGTCCCGCTACTAAGGCTTCGCCATAATCGGGCCAAGATATAACGATATTCCTATTTCTCCCTTTCGATATTTCGGTTGCTGATACCATCCAATTCCATGATACTCACTTTACAAGTATGTGTTACACATACTTGTATGTTTCATATTATACACCAATACACAGTAAATAAAGTTTGAATTAAAGAATTTAACAAGACCGTCTAGAATTTCTGACGATATTTTTAAGATTTGTCAAAATATCAATCATTTACCAAAATAAAAATATGGATATACCTATTCGATAATTACATACCCAACCAGTGAACTGCCATGTCGTGTTTCAGAATAAATGCAATACTAATATGAGGTACATTCAAAATTTGGAAGTACAACAGCAACGGGTACAGAATGTAATTTGTATTAATTTTAACTGTAATTTTGAATTCGATCTCCCCGAAATGTTTGGAAATCTCTCCATAACCCGATGTAGCGGACAGTTTTCAAACTTACATTTTGGAGCTCGCTTTGTGCGACGTTACATTGTTAACAAGTTGGAACTTTATTTTAAATGACCGAGTGGCCCATTAAATAAAAAAAATAGAACCGGGACTGGTCCTTACCAGTTCTGAGCTCAGAACACACACAACATTTTCTACTTCTAACCAGACCTTCTTTTCTTTTTTCCTTTGTCAAATCGTCGACTCCTTCCCATTTCGTCGTCCCTTTTTTGCCTTCTTTCCAGCGTATTTCCTTTCCATGAGAATCATATTATCATCAGTACGCTTGACGCTACGCCATGTGCATCCATTCCTCCAATGTCGTAGTCATAGTCAATGTTAATTCAAAAAATGAGGCCAGGGTTTGAGAATACACTCCAAATAAAGTATTTATTCTGACAGTGCATAATGCAAAAGACCAACAGCCTATATAGCGCTGATCTGTGTATGTGAACGAGAAAGAGGTATAAGAGCCGGCCTGAAAATCTGAAGAATCCGATATCACTGTCAAGGATCTGGCCAGTATACGAGTAAAATCTATTTTGTCTTTAGTACCGGGCCGGACAGATGAAAAGTAGGACCCGGGGCCCAAAATCCGGCACTTTGACCCCTCTTGTATGAGCCATGATTTAGCATTTCAGTTTTGAGCTATATGTAATTTGCAAGCCAACTCAGCCTGCCTGTTGCAGCAATTGACACGGGCAATCCTTATCCCTTAGCCGTGGCGAGAGTTCGATTCCTCAGGCAAACATGTGTAGTCGGTTGATTCAAGGTTGTCTGATTTTTTACTACTACTGCGAGTACCTCCCTGGGCTAAATGCAGAGCTCACCCTTCGTCTACCTGAAATAAGTATAACTAAGGTGAAACCACTTTCGCCGAACGGCAGAGCCGGAACAGGTGAACGATGGTTAGTAGTTCGGTCCAGAATTGGCAGATATAGCAGGCAGATGCAGATATGGTTCGTTGAATCATATCTCAAAGAGCACAAGAATGTACAAGAATACAAGTACAAAAATGGAATTAAACTTTATACATCGTTTGTATATACTTAAGAAAACCTGAAAAACCGGCTCGCTGCTACAAATTCTCTTATTATGTTACTACCGCGCGCTTATCTGGGCTAAGATAAAATTGGGACCGGAGCGGATGGCGGATTTTGCATGCATGACGGATGTGAATTTGTATATTGTGAGCTTCATATGGTAATAATTGGGTATGAACGAATCGAATGCGCGGAATCAACTCTTCCGTTCAAAAGAAATTCAACTTATTTTCCAGGGCAATTTGCCGCGTATTTGTATTTGCGGATTGTGGCACGATAATGTTACCCCGTCTTTTCTATAAATCAAAGCCTAAGCTTGAACTGGGTTACGTTATAAATAACAATACTTTACTATGCTTCGTACATTTGTCCTAACGGTGAGAACAGTGGCGCTCAGAGCGAACTCAAGGTCTTATTTGAACTTTTAGGACATTTACTTTTAGAAAAACAAAGAAGGTGGCAAAGTTAATAACACCTAAAGCTTTACCTTAAGTGCAATAAATATCAGGAATGAATGAATGCCTAGTGATGGTCGTTGAATGGCTCCACACTACACAGTAATTAACTACGATTTTACTTCCAGGCTAGTGAGGACGTGAGGAGGAAAACAGCATTTTCGCAAGTCCAGTCCACCACAAAATAGACAGCCAGGCCTAAGTTGAACTGGTTAAGTTTGAGTAGTATTTATGAGCGTGATGGGTTTTTAATTACTTTAACTGAAAGCCACGACTTTGGACTACACTGTATGAGACCGATGAGTGACAGACAACTTACTACAAAGTGGTTTACTTATTAATGAATATTTATTTGAAGGGCTTGAATGAAAAGTAGCGTTGTAAATGTCCGCGTACGTAACACACGTTACATTCGTGGACGTCCAAATTTGGAAACTAAGTACCAATAAGTGCGTTGCACAAACAAAATTCAAAATAACCAAATATTAACTCTGCGTCCAACTCTCAAGTGCTGTAAGCGTTTAATGCGTGTACGGTTACTAATTTAATGTTTTTAGTTTCGTCAATATTTTTGTGTTTTTGTTGTGGCATATTTTACAGAATTTACTCACACAATCGACACAGGATTTGTGAAAGTAGGGGGCACTAACCATATGGGAAAATGTACCCCGTTGGAAATCGCTGCCTTTTTTTATATGTTGTCGGCAGTGTCCCTGAACAACTTTTATGAAGGTAATACCTCATAAGTCTAACCGTTTGGTCACTAAAATGCATTGGTTAGCATGTAAAGTGAAAGCGAGTGAAAGCGAAAGTGAAAGTCGCCGTACGGTGTAGAAGATGCTAACCAGTGTATTTTTAGCGGCCAAACGGTTAGACTTTCTGGGGTTGGGGCTTCACAAAAGTTGTTCAGGATGGCTACAACATATAAAGAATGGAGCGATCTCCAACGGCGTACATTTTCCCATATGGTTTGTGTCCCCTTTTTTTACATTGACTCGATTTTACGCAGTAGTGCATCAAATGTAGAGCGAGGTTGACTAACAAAGGTACATGAGTCTACAGTACGAGTAATACTCTGGGATTATGAACGTGGAACCAGCATCAGTTGGACCTGACGAAAGATCACTTATCCTCGTTTACAGTTCGATGCTGGTAATAACCTGGCTCAGGCGACCATTGTAATAAGATATAATCATTCGGGTCTAATTAAGCTCATTTGGAATAACAAAGTTAGTTCCGGTTAGGGTATGTACGATTTCGATTACGATATCTTCAAGTCGGGCACTATTATACAGTGGGTCACAGTGAAATCTAGTCATATCGCAAAGAGTTCGTGGCTCCAAAAATTTGACACTCGGTACAATTGCTCAAATTTCTTTTCCATTTATAATTTAAAAGTGAAAGTATAACATAGACTTGAACTTGAAAAGCGTGTAAGGGATATTTGCAGTTTTTATTTCCTTTAGGCGCATGTCACAGGGGCTAAAAATAATCCGAGGACATTGTTTCCAGAAATATGATTTACAGGACGATCAACCATTTGGAAATCGTCAAAACCAGAAATTGTTTCGACTAATTCCCCCAAAATGACCAATTATACCTTCTAAGAGAGAAATATTAAAAATTATTACTAAATAGTTTTTTCTCCATTACTACGAGTAGAATTATATTTAATAGCATGAATTTGTTAAAATAATATTCATTTGCATTCTGTGTCCCTTGGGCAATCTTTGTATGGAAGGCAGTGACTGAATAAAAAGTTTAGTATTCAAAAAAAAAGATACACAAAAATTGAGTAAAAACCCTTATTCCATAATTCGACACCAAGACGCTTCTGAAGAGTCCCCTGAGTGACTAAAGGCTAAAAAAGTCGGAATCGTATTGTGTTGTAAAGGTTTAAAGTTAACTAGTTAAGGCAGCTTGGACAAATAAATTCATCGTCAGCACGCCCAAGGGGTAGACCTCTAACAGCCCATTCAAACTCGGTGCATTTTTTTGGGTTTGGTTTGTTGAAACAAAAGCTTGAAGTCACAAGAGTGACGACTTTGGATAACGTTTCGAAACTATGGAACATGGTTTCCCCAAAAGGGGTCGAAATATTTACAATTCAAGGAAATGGAGGTTAGGTCGTTCGAGAGAAGGAAAGAGCACATACCGAGCAAAAAAAATCCATTCTCGAAAGCTGTTATTTTCATAAATAAACGGAGAGACCTTTATAAATTTCGATGACCGTCAGTACTATGTACAAGTACTACAGCTCTTGAAATCATTCGGATATGAATTCTGCCGTTTTAGTTTTGTGAGAGTAATTCTTTTAAGGAGTGTCACCGAATGGTGTCTCCAACTTCATTTTGTTATAGCGCTTGACGCGCCGTTTCAATTTAAATGAGCTTAGGCGCAAATTGAAGCTGAAGAACTAGAGGAATAATTAATAAAATTTACTGCGAATGCTGCTGTCACAGTGAATGGGTTCCCACCACATACGCTGAAGTACAGGGTGTTCCTAAATGATTGCGCCACCTTTGATTTCATTCCCCCGTCGAACGGATTATCCAATTCGGCCGGGACATAGTGCAAAATGAAGCCAATGCACTTGAGGTATGTTCAATCATGTGCATTTTTGAGATTCTGAACCCAAGGCCATACTGGG
>JAQGCA010001525.1:0-17133 GCA_034698945.1 Protaphorura quadriocellata
CAACCCAATCATTTTGTTGTGATTGGTGATGACTGTTTATCGACTCATGCGTCAACAATTCCAACTTTCTCTTCCTCGAAAAATTATTTCTCTCCAACATAGGTGAGCATGTGCTGCTTCTATTTTACCGTATTTAAATTCAAAAAATGTTCAAATTTTGAATTTTTTTTTTGAAAATCTTCACTGCCTCAGCAAATTAAATTCCTGACCCGTACATGCAAAAATTATTTTATTCGGTTTAGCGGTTTTAGCTGTGGAGCCAGCCACACAAAGATCGCTGGGATTTTATTGTTTTAGGGAGATGGCGTTAAATCCTATACCTGAAAACCATGACATTATAGAAAAAAAATTGTAACGAATCAATTTAAGACATAATAGAATACCTATTCGTCCAGGGAGCAAACCAGCCGTGAACATGATCTCTTCCAATGGTAGACCAAGGTAATTGATTTGTTCCTGTGGACCCGGAAAATTAGAAATAATTGCAGTGGGCATAATTTGTTTGAAAAAAAGTTTGGCCAGCCAGGAAGGCAGCGCTCCGATAAGGGCCAGAACGTAGAAATATATGATTGGCTGAGTGGAACTTTTCAGCCTTTCTATAGTTTTCTCAATCGCTAAGAGTCGTTCTTCCGCCGTGGGCAATCCAATTGGTAAACGAACAAAACAGGTAGTCCTAGAAAATTTTCGGACAAATCAATTGATTTCATATTTTGATACATATTTTCAAGCGATATCCTCATAGATAATACTGGAAATAGGATTTGCTGAAACATTTGTAAACTAAGTACGATAAGTGTACATTTACCGACTGTGAATACTACACTTACATAAAATTTCTCAGTTTGTCGGAATGACCAGGCATTGGAAATGGTGTGACTGAATGTATAGTTTCTGGAATCTTGTAGCCATTTTCAATCATAAATGATCTAAGGCCTCCAATAAAGGCTGCCATTAGTACAGCCGTCATTCCTGTCCCATGTGACTTTTTAATTTCTTGAACGTAATCCAATGGTATTCGTTCGAAAGCGAGCAGTGGACTCGGACATAATTCATCTTCCGAAATATGGCACTCGTTCACATCCCAAGTCTCAATCAAGGAATTCACAAACTCAAATGGAGCAAAGATAATGAATCTAATAATAAAGACCAATTTTCTGAAATTACTAATTCTTGGTATAGTAGGAGTCTGAAAGTTGATTTTGTGTTCGGGAATAATCGATGACCCTACTTTGATGATTGAAATTCCATCAGCAAATGAATGGTGACATTTAAATATCCCAGCCATTCTTGGTTGATCGAAGTCTCGGGAGTCCAATTGGCATTTCATGGGGAAGATAATTACTTCCCATGGACTCCTTCCAGGGACAAATGGAGTTTTCAAATATTCAGTACATGCTTCATTGAGAACATCCTGAGTTAAGACTGTATGTGGGCCATCATACGTTTTGAAGTGATTGTCGATATCAAAGGACCGGTCCCATTTATAAAATGGAAAACCGAGGAAATATGAAATGTACTGTTGAAACTCTGGGTTGACATATTCACCGTTCCCTGTTTTTGCACCGATTGCTCCTTTAATCATATCTTGTCTGAATTTTTCTACGGTCTGTAAATCGTAATTACTTTTAAGAGTCACAATAACTAGAATATTTGCTTTTGGTTTTTTGTACAAGTCATCAGTTGCAAATATGGCACTCCTAGTGGACAGAATTTTACCCAATTCCGGTTTGTAATGTTTTGCATATTTGACTGCCACAAATCTGAGGGTATAAAATGGGAGGGCGCCGAGGGCGATTAATGGCGAGGTAACAATAAGTATTAGTGTCAAAATGAACACTACAATCCAACGGATTACACGTCTAATTTTTGACCCAGCATTTTCAGACATGCTTGTTTTCAATAATCTCAAAAGTCGTATTTTTTCAAATTTTACGTGAGTGTTGTTATTGGCACAAGATTCACGTTACAGTCATCCAGAATACACGAAAAAAAAATCCACTTCCAATTAAAAAAGCCTCTATTTTCAAACTTTATCTATCCACTAGTATTGGGGTAACAAAGATGTATGTACATACGGTAAGGATATTGATTCTGTCCGATTTGATATTGATGCCTGGCGTCTAAAATTAAACTGAAGGCTGTACATAGCAGCAAATTAGGAAGAGTTACATTTCTTAAGGTCTATTATTTAAAATGTCAATTTTAGTTGTGTAGCATACAAGAATACATTATTCCAGTTTCTGTTGACATGCCAAAACAGGTTCCAATGAGAGATTTCTATTTCCTTAATTTGTTGTATAAGGTTTACAATAACCTTGCCTATACAGTTGCGTGACTGCATTTTACGGCGAGTTTTTTGCTGGAATCTTGTGTCATCGATTGACTAAAGTTTGAATTTTGTTCAGTCGCGTCAAAGTCCATTGAATTTTAGCCTTGTTTTCATAATTTATTTGTAAGATTTTGATGTTCGTAGGTAACGGTTTAGTTTATTCAAGCACACTTGGTTTACACATGACCGTAAATCGTACAAAATCAGATATAGTGAAAACAGACAAAGAACATCAAATGCGAAAGGAGCCTTCTTATACCATCGTTCACTAGACCGTATGTTTTTCAGCTAAAATTTGAAGTTCCAGGATCACTTTGTCCAGCAGAAACGTCCGTGGAAGTTTCTTGACGGCCAATGCCTCGTTGAACGCAGCTTGAATCCTCATGTTGCCATTATAACTGATAGCATTAAATCCGATTCCTGAAAGAAAGAAACAATCCGTTAGCAAAAAGTTCTATACATACACTACAATGGGATTTTGTTTACCTATGTTGCCAGGAAGTAAACCAGCAGTGAACATAATCTCATGCAGAGGTTTTCCAAGGTATTTGATTTCTTCCTGCGGACCCGGAAAATTAGAAATGATTGTTGTGGGCATATTTTGTTGAAATAATAATTTGGCCAGCCAAGACGGTAGAGCTCCGATGAGGGCCAAAATGTAGAAATAAGTGATTGGCAGAGTAGATCTTTTCAAATTGTTTATATTTTTATCAATTGCAATAAGTCGTTCTTCCGCCGTCGGCAGTCCAATTGGAAGGCGAACAAAACAAGATGTCCTAGAATTATGAAAATGAAACTAACTGATATATATTTTTTTCATAAACTTCAACTTACATGAAATTTCGAAGCTTTTCTGAATGTCCTGGCATAGGATATGGTGTGACTGAATGTATCATGTCTGGAATTTTGTAGCCATTCTCGACCATAAATGACCTTAGAGCTCCAGTAAAGGCTGCCATAAGAACTGCCGTCATCCCAGTCCCATGTGCCCTCTTAATTTCTCGAAGATAATCCATAGGTATTCTCTCGAAAGCGAGCACTGGACTGGGACATAATTTTTCCTCCGAAACATGGCACTCATTCACATCCCAAGTTTCAATCAAAGAATTCACAAACTCAAATGGGGCAAAAACAAGAAATCCGACGACAAAAATAATTTTTCTGAAAGTACTAATTTTTGGTAAACTTGGGGCCTGAAGTGTGATTGTATGGTCAGGAACCATTGATGCAGAAACTTTGATGATGGAAAATCCATCGGCACCAGTATGATGACATTTCAACATTCCCAACATTCTTGGTTCATCTGAATCCTCAGATTTTAATTTACACTGCATTGGAAAGAAAACAATTTCCCAAGGGCTTCGCCCTGGAATAAATGGAGCTTTCAAATAGTCCGTACAGATTTCATTGAGATGATCCTGCGTGAGAACTGGTTCCGAGATGGGGCCATCGTATTCTTTGATATGATTTTCAAAATTGAAACACTGATCCCATTTCCAAAACGGGAAACCCATAAAGTACGAAAGATACTGACGCAACTCTGGATAAACAAGATCACCCTTGGGTGTCTTCATGTTGACAGCTCCGTTAAATGCGTTTCGTTTAAATTCTTCTAGATCATAATTGCCATTAAGTGTAATTACAACCACAATATTGGCCTTTGGGTTTCCGTACAAATCATCAGAAGCGAATAAAGCACTTCTAGTCGTCAGAATTTTTCCTAAGTCTGGTCGAAAATATTGGGCGTACTTAATAGTCACAAATCTCAGAATATAAAATGGCAGGGCACACAGACCGATTATTGGTGAGGCCAAAATCAGAAGTACAGTTAAGATTAGCACTATTATCCATCGAATCAATCGACGAGTGTTTGACCAAAGACTTTCGTGCATGTCTTTGGTTTCACGCACACCAGTAACTTTAGCACCACAGAATTTGCAATTGTTGGATTTTTTTGAAAGCGGACTCTATTCAGTTTAACTTCTCTGGTTAGATTCCTGACTTTGGATGCACCGACAATTATTAAAATTATTTTACTGTCCTATTCGCAGGATATTATGTCAATGCTGAGTAAACGAATGGTGTGCTATGAGTAATAGAATCTGAGTGTGGGGAATTGGCAAGAAATTTAATACTTATAATTCCTCAGATTTATGATTTATACAAAAAGTAGCTGAAGTTCCTAACAATTTGTATTTTCACAGGGCTCAACAGTAATATTATTGTTGAGTTCCTTAATATGGTTCATTTGTAGGTTTTGCTAGGAAAATATGAAAATTTTAAAGTTGGTTTCACAGCAGTTGAGTTAGTAAGGGAATATTTTTTTAGGGTTACTTGTGCACAGTGCCGACAAATTATGTGGTAATTTCAACCTTGAGCCATAATGTTTAGATTAATTTCATACAAATTTCTCACCATCAATGTTTACGGGAAGTCCATGTGTCTGAGATCAGATCAGATAAATATGGCTAATGCAAAACTAGGAAAACCAGGAGATGTATTTGATACGTAATATTCATACATTTCTTCGAACACATCAAGTCGGAATTGTTTATAAGTAATATCTTTTATCATCTTATGGTCGATCTGAGGAGTGTATACAAAAAGAGTAACACAATTTGTCTAATATCTTGTGAGGGAGGTACAATACCTCTATCATAAGAAAGATATTAGACAAATTGGGAAACTGATATAAAAAATTCATTCTCTCTCTTATCTCACTTGGGTAAATTCTAATTCCATCTTACAACAACACATACAGAACGTCAGTAACCAGTCGCAAATTGCACGCTTAATATTATTGTTTCTATACAACGATATTTATCTCCGGTCTGACCTACTCTATACACGCAATCGACGTATCTGATAAGTTCTTAGCAGTCTACGCTACTCATAGGAACTTATACACACCAATTTAAACCTTGAACTGTGTGCGAATTAAACAAAAGTCTATTAAACTAGTAAAAGCCCGTATGATTATTATTTGAATTTTAACATGGTACCACACACCAACGCACAATGTATTCAATATTTTAATTTTATTGATTTATAAACTGTTTTAAGCTACATGTTGAGTAAAGTGGATCTAGACACCAAATCTGACTCTCAAACCGATCTCACATAGGTAATTTGTATTTAAGCCACAACTCCCACAACCAAAAGGGTAGACGTCCTAGATGCCACGATGAACTTAATAATATTCGCAATAATAATCTGTATTATTGTAGACCATCAAACACATATTAATTTCCTTTCTCGAGATTAAGTTCTTATTTCCTACTCGGAGTCTGTTTTCGCCATATCCACTATTCCCGTCAGAATATAGTTGTTAGACGTGGTAAAGCATCAATATTTTACTCAAATTATATCAAGCTGCTTAGTTCTTCACTTTAAGGACTTTACTCCTTTAAGGACTGATTACCAATATTGACTCCTCAATTCCATCTACCACATCTATGAAATGTGTTTATCGGCCAACATTTGAATTTCTGATAACACTTTGTCCAACATGTATGTAGATGAAAGGTCAGAGGTAGCGAGGGCTTCGTTGAATGCTGCCTGGATTCGCACGCTTCCATTGTAGCTAAGAGCATCAAATCCAATTCCTTTGAAATTGAAAAATATTTATTACTTATTTGTAGCACTGAACATGAATTTCACTTCCTGGAACCAAACTTGCGAAAAATTCTGGAATATGCAATTATGAATTATTTACCGATTCTTCCAGGCATTAACCCAGCTGTAAACATAACATCTTCTAACGGAAGCCCAAGTAATCGAATTTGTTCCTGTGGACCAGGGAAGTTTGAGATGAGAGCTGTCGGGCCGTATTGTTTGAATAATAATTTGACCAGGAAAGTCGGAAGTGCACCCATCAACATTAGGACGTAGAACATTGATATGGGTTGAGTTGACCTCTTCAAAGTAGCCAAATGTTCTTCAATTGCCATGAGTCGTTCTTCGGCAGTTGACAATCCAACAGGAAGCCGAATATAACATGTCGTCCTAAAATAGGTAAAAACTGGAATATAAAAAACAGTCTCATATTTCTGAATTCGGATACATTTTTTATAGAATAGTGAGACTCCATGTATATTTTAAATATTTTTATAAAATGACATAAGGAAAAATTTTCTATAAGATTTTAGAAAATCTTGAGCAGCAATTCTATTTACAAGGCGAATTCGAAGTAGTTGAGAGGAATGCATAAATTGGTAATTGGGTCAGTGGCCAATACCAGTACCTAAGAATAACAAAGGCTGTTATTAATATAAAATTACACTCAACTTTATTACGAAATTTGATTTATTGTAAATTTTTATGTTGACCTGATATTATAAAGATTGTTCGCAATTAATGCTTGTTGAAGTCTTTGAGCTGTCATGTATATTTATGATAAACACAACCGAAAGTTTATGTGCGCTCTTCTAGATGAACCGTACGAATTAATTAATTCAATAATACTTTTGAGTTTATCCCACCTGCGATAATTACATCAAAAGAAAGTTTAAGTAAAGTAACTTTCATGTGCCAAGCTGGTTTGGACGAATTAAATTCACAAACCAGTTGTTGTCAACGGAAAACACAACTAACCTCATGCATAAACGCAAATGGACAGTACGTAACATACAATAATATACAATGTAATATACAATGTGTCCACGAGTAAAGTGATTTCACTTAATTTTCGAAAATTTGATTACGATTTTATTTTTACTGGTAAAAGGAATTTGAAAGTGTTATATTGGATATCAAATATTGTGCTCTCCAAATTAAAATGGTGCATCTCATTTCTATTCGACGCGCGTTAAGTCCACCTTGTTTCATAAAAAATTTCAGAACGTCAATATTCTCTAGTTTAAGTGCGGTTTTCAATATTCATATTAGGAATCAGTCGAATTCTGCCGAATCTACTGTTGTCTCTTCACCTTACTTCAATTCAAAATTAGTTTTAGACAGAAAATTCCATGGGGAAGGAATAGAAGGAAATATATGGTAAGATCTTTTGAATTCAAAAAGTCTCCATTGTTTGTTTCATGAAAATTTTATAAAATTATGTAATAGAATTATGTAAATATTTAGGATTGAATTCATGGCCTTGGCTGCAAAGTTAAACCCAATCAACCTTGCCATCGGATTTCCGGACTATATGCCGACCCATACACACTCAGTGTTAAATGAATTAACAAAAACCTGTACAACAGACTCGTCTCCGTTTCTTCATCAATATGCAAGGGGTTATGTGAGAAAAAAAGTTATTTAGAAAATAGTATAATTGTTATACGTACATACGAAAAGAATATTATTTTTATGGAAATTTTTTGAAACATTCCGACAATGCATATTCGGGGATATCGGGAAAGTGATAACAACCAAGTGATGAGAAATCATCAAATTATTTCATGGGCTATGCTCGTGAACTCTGTACGATTTTACTCCGGGTCCGTATTTATACGTGAGACTTTTGTTTTTGTTTCCGGTAGGGTCATCCACGATTAGTCAACGCCCTCGCCACTCTATACGGACGTTTACTTGGGCGACAGATAAGTCCCATGACTGAGGTCATAATCACGGTAGGGGCTTTCGGAGCATTATACGACACCATCATGTCCTTTGTCGGAAAGGGTGACGAGGTAATGCATTTCTTATCTGAATTCATCAGACCTAACTGGAATCTAAGTTTTAACTTACTTTTTAAGGTTTTAGGTGCAAGCGAAAATTGAACTTTAGTTTATTTCCTTTCAGGTAATAATCATCGAACCATTTTTTGACCGATACGAGCCGATGGTCACCTTAGCTGGTGGGACACCGGTTTATATTGCACTTAAACCAACCTCCACCTCTGATGACACGTCTGCACATTGGACACTAGATCTAGTAGAGTTGGAATCTTTGTTGAATGAAAACACAAAAGCAATCATTCTAAACAATCCGAATAATCCCTTGGGGAAAGTCTTCACGAGAGCTGAGCTCAAGGTTTGGAAACACTAATTTTCAATATAGAAAATGTTTCAGTAGAATGTTTCTCTCGAAGGGCTCGGGTGGTTCTTAATTCTGGTTAGGATTTCGGGAATGACTATAAATACAGAAGGGCAAAACGATATAGTCAGAGTTAAAATTTCAAAAAATACTGGCATATACATTTTCTTGACAGATTACGTGAAATGAGTGCATCTAGGGGTCCGTGCAACCTAGATTAGATTCAATATAAATGTATATATCACTGTTTCCTGTTTTTGTCCTCACACGGATCCCGTCCACTCTGAGCTGTCGGCAGTTTTTGTCATTATTATTTTCTTGTACGAATCCAACCAAATCTGGGACCATTTGGGCACTAACCAGTTACAAATCTTACAAACCTATTCAAAATTGTGCAGGGAATTGCCGAGTTATGCAAAAAATACAACGTCCTCGTGATTTCTGACGAAGTGTACGAATGGCTTGTTTTTGACAATAAGAAACACGTTAGAATTGCAGAATTGGATGGAATGTGGGAACGTACAATCACGATCGGCTCGGCCGGGAAGATGTTCAGGTGGATAATTACAAAACTGCCAACTCAAATATTTTTGCAGCTTAATTAATTTCTAATATTACAAATAGTCTGACAGGTTGGAGACTAGGTTGGGCTTACGGGGCAGAGGAATTAATCAAAAACCTGCAAGTTGTTCACCACAATTCCGTTCACACATGCACGACACCATTACAGGAAGCTCTTGGCGCAGCTGTAGAACTTGAAATAAATCGATTGGGCTCGATGGACTCCATTTTTAAAAAAATGCCAACTGATCTGGTTGCGCGTCGTGATATGATGGTCAATTTTATTCAGGATATCGGCATGGTCCCTGTCATTCCGGAAGGCGGATGTTTTGTGACGACTAATTGGAGCTCAATTGGTGAGTCAAATATCGATTGAACTGTATTTGCATACATGTTACCCTTAGTGCCTCGCTATAAGCTATATTGGGAGTTTGATCCCTCGAGTGGGTCTGATTTGGGTGACTGCATACAGAAGTTATTTATATTCGTGGGGTAATTCCTCCCACACCATTATAATTGGAGAAATGTTTGGAGATTTGACCATGCCATAACTTGTCATGAATGCATAATTACTGAAGTATTTTTAATTTCGAAATTTTAATTTAAATCCAACCAGAACCACACATTGACTTGAGTTCAGAGACAGACGCTTTGGCTGATTACCGATTCATCAAGTGGTTAGCAAAATCGTGGAAGGTCCTTGGAATTCCAATGACGCCATTTTACTCGGCAAAGAACAATCATGTAGCAGAAAAATATGTTCGATTCTGTTTTCTAAAAAAAATTGAGACCTTACAAAGTGCGGAGGCGGTATTTAAAAACTGGAAATACGACAATGTGATGAAGAATGGCCAACGCTCTAGTGTACGAGACCGGAATTGATTTACACTCATGTCAACCGAAATTGTCGAGACTCGAACTTTATTTCTTTCAGAATATCGAATTACAGAATATCGAATTTCAGAATATTAAACTAGGTTTCTATATAATAGTTTCTTGATAAAAAATAAATACTACATAGTCTTGATTGGAGCGAAATTACACCATTTCCAATTTTGCATTGGATTGATTCACTTCAGGTTACAGTAATTCAGTCAGAATAATAAACTGAAAATCTTGGAAATCAATCTGGGGGTTATACGTACTCTGGACTTATTACCCATCCTGAGTTGTGCTATCACACATTCTAAGTTAAATTGGCTTATTGTCTATTTCGACGAGGCAGAAACCCCAACCATGGAGAAATCACCTCATTATATAAGGAGTTTAATGTCATATACACATGCTCTTCATGCAAAATGTGGGCAGGAAATTGTGCACATCTATTAAAAAATACAAATATCTGAACACTGTTTGTATTCAAAATACAAACGCATGTATTTCGAATTTCGGGCTAAAATCAAGCAATTTCCAAACTAACAGAAATTTTGAACGTTTAAAATTCCTGTGCCCTAAGCTCATGTTGGATGAAGTTGATAGGCTCTGGGAGTACAAAAATAAGGAAGGCCGTTATATCGAGAATGCCTGTCACTAATCGTAAATTGTCAGAATTGTAGAAAAAATAAGTCCTTTCGAAATTTCCATAATTTTTTTTTAAATCTAGTCAATATTTTGGAAATTGTGAATTTTAGAAACCGGGTATATTCATTTGGAACAGACTGTATAAGAATTTTATTTCTCCGTAGTTCAAATTCTCAACAAAATGTACACCTCAATGCTATCTGGCAATCCGTGGGTACGACTTTATGGGTGGGGTATAATATTCTAGACCAGAAAGAAAGAGTTTTCAGTACTTACATAAAATTCCTTAGTTTCTCCGAGTGACCAGGCATTGGGAAAGGCGTCACAGAATGAAAGACTTTCGGGACCTTGAGCCCATTCTCAAGCATAAACGATCGGACCGCTCCGGTGAATCCTGCCAAAAGAACTGCGGTCAAACTGACACCATGACTTTGTTTGACCGCTTTCAGATATTCCAAAGGAATCCTCTGACTGAAAGCCAAGAAAACATTCTCTGATAATTTGTTCTCCGAAATATGACATTCGTTCACATCAAAGGCATCAATGAAACCCAACACAAATTCGTATGGAGCTTTAATGAGAAAAGCAAGGAAGAAATAAATCTTTTCCCAGCGAGCACGTCGCAATTTATCCGGGGCCTTAATTTTCATGGCCTCTTCTCCAGGGTGCATGGCAGTACTTGTGACTTTCAGAATAGAGAATCCATCTGCCAAACTATGATGTAAAACGATTATGACTCCTGTTCGGTTTTCTTCACCTCCATCTTCCCCGTTCAATTTACATTTTGAAAATAAAAATAATTTCCAAGGACTGTGTCCAGGAGGTAACGGAGTTTTCAAATATTTAGTACAAAGTTGGTTGACCAAATCCGGTGTCAGCGAGGCATCCTTATCCTCGTGTTCAAAAATATGATCTTCTATTTTAAAAGGTTTGTCCCACTTAAAAAATGGAAATCCACAAACAGATGTAATATTCTGTTGAAATTCTGGGAATGCAAGTTCTCCATTTTCCTTCTTCGTTAAGACAATTGTATCCATACAATCTTTTCGAAATTTCCCCACCTCAAACTTCCCACTCACACTGCCCACTAAAACAATGTTGGCCTTCGGTTTTCGATACATATCATCCGTGATAAAAACTGCACTGCGGGTTGTTAATATTTTCCCTAAATCTGGACGGTAGTTTCTGACATACTGAATCAGAAAAAATCGGAAAATGTAAAAAGGTGTAGCAAGGGTAAAGGCTATAGGGAAAATTGCAAAAACGACGGCTGTTATAAGTACAGCCAAAATAAATGTTAAGAATTTTTTCATAATTTTACAAATCTTTTGCCACATTTTGGAATTTTGAGTTCAATGAAAATGTTTTATGAGAAATAAGTAGTTGCGTTAATGAAGGGTTAAGTTCGAGTGAGTGAAACACCCACGAGGTACGTGTAACCTAATTACTGTAGTACATTCTTTAAAAAATGATTCAATTTTTCACGTTTTTAACAATAATAATACAATTATGGTACAATTCGAGTGAAAGAATGGAAATACAACGATCACAAAAATATTATTCCGTTAATGCAGTACAGCCTGCCATCCGCCGCACGTTAAACTAAAACTTTCAAAGTGATGAATATAAACATAAAAATATTGCTTATTTTGCTGTAAAGACTTAGCTTTCTCATTTTAGTTCCGCCACAATTATTTTCAATCATAATTACACTCACACACGTCTTATCCATTTTGGCTACGACCGAGACCTTTTACATTCACGCGATGATTTCAGTGTGCATAACACTAATATTTTGCGGCCCAGCATTATATTTTATTGTGATTCACCGAAGCGTGGATGACAAAGTAAACAATGCACGTGTCTAAAAAATAATGAATTCCGAATTGTTTTCCACTCTAGAGTTTTTTAACAAATTTGGTCTCACGACATGCAGTTCGGGCCAAATAAGACGAACATGATTTAATATAATTTTTTTTTCTTCGTGTATTAAGGGTTTTTTGTCCCAATATTTCCTTCAGCGCTCGTTATCGGCGCTACGCGTATCGTATTTTAAATGATATAGCTCCACAGACCCTCTGTAAAGATCTCTATAAAATCGAAATCTGATGTTTCCCCGACTCCACCTGGTTGGGCTGTATGGAAGGAACAACAGGTTATGCATCACCCTGTATAATTTCTGTGTGAATGTCATCATTATCCAGAAAACTCTAAAGGAGAAACTAATTCAGAATACGCCCCTACCGTAAAATATTGTACCAAAAGTTAAGTGGGCTGCTCCTGAGTTTGCTAGGGCAAGATAATTGCAGTGTGACTGCATGTACTAAAGTTCGACAAATTTAGTGCCAACAACTGCATTTACTCGCTTCGTTTCGATTTCCACTGACATTTTTCCACTGGTACAAAAAATTAAGAATTTCTGTCTGAAAAATATGAGATATATTATACAATTCGTAGTAGTTTTAGAAAATTAGAAAATCTCAAATTGAATTGAACTATGGGAGATTTCAAACTATATGCCGTTCAGCCATTTTTTGAAGCTCGACCATGACATTGTCCAACATGATAGTCCTGGAATTCTTGGAAGTTCCTAAAGACTCGTTGAATGCACCTTGAATTCGCAAGTGGCCATTGTAAGATGTTGCACTAAATCCGATCCCTATGAAGAAAATTAATAAATAACATTAATTCTCAGAAATGTAAATTTTGCAAGTACGGTGTGTCTGCAGCGTAGGACAGAAAACGTAGCAGACCAACGTATTCGTCGCCATTTTACTAAATATTCGTACTGTTGGATAATTAGTGTCAAGGATCTTATTGGGGAATACTGACGTCGCACACGTTTACTTCTTAGGTTAAAATTCAAGTCGAATATTTATATAAACTGAACAATCTTTATCAAATATTTACCAATATTTCCAGGAAGTAGGCCGGCCGTAAACATAACATCCTCGAGTGGATGCCCAAGAGCAAGACATTGTTCTTGTGGGCCCGGAAAATTTGAAATGAGGGCCGTCGGAAGACTTTGTTTAAATATGGCCCTGGCCATACAAGTGGGAAGGCCACCGATCAAGGGTAACAAAAAAAACATCGTGATTGGTTGAGTGGAACGTTTCAAATGCTTTAGATTTTTTTCAATTCTCTGGACACGCTCTTCCACATTTGGCTGACCAATTGGTACTTCCAACATACAAACCGACCTTGAAAAATTAAAAATGCAATAATAAAGGTTACCATATACCACAGAAAAATTTCTGTCCCGTTCGACTCAGTACAAAATCGGCTTATCATATCCCCAAGCGGTGATGATCAAAAATCTAGTTTTGCGAGGAGACTTCAATGTTCGACCGGTACAGCCTCTCTAGAATATGGAGTCTAGGGTTCAAAACCTCGGGGCTGAATGCTTCGTACATGTTATACGGTTACCTCCTCGCGAAACCTTCTTTTTGCTAATTTTGGACTGAAATCTATGCTGTGGGATTTTCTAGTTGGAATGGGCGTATTTTCGCACTATGACGCCTTTGTATATCATTGATACTTACATAACATTTCGAAGCTTATCGCTGTGTCCTCCCACTGGAAACGGAACAACTGCGTGAATAGTTTCGGGTATCTTAATTCTGTTTTGGAGGAAAAACGTTCTCATAGCCCCCGCAAAGGCTGCCATTAGAACCGAAGTGAAACTGACCCCGTTGACTTTCGAAATGTTCTTAATGTAAGAAGTTGGAATTTTTGGACTGAATCCGAGCATAATATTCTCGGACAACTGCTCTTCCGGAATATGGCACCCGTTCACATCAAACGATTCCATCGCCGCTGATACAAACTCAAACGGTACTCGAAAAGCAAGGCTTACATTAAACATTATATTTTGTAACACGGTTCGTTGAACCCTTCGTGGCTTGGCACTAGTGATTTCTTTCCCTGGATCCATTGGTGATAAAAACACATTCGTTATGGAGAAACCGTCCGTGAGACAATGATGACACAGGAACACAATTACAAATGAATCACTAGAATTGTCTATGTTGGCATTTTCGGAATTAAGGTCACTTTTAGGGAAGACAATCATTTTCCAAGGACTTCGACCAGGTGTGAATGGAGTTTTCAAATACTCAGTGCTCAATTCGTTCAAGATGTCAGTTGTCAAAATTGGGATTTGCCGTGAACCATCGTATTCATATATATGATCCTCAATTTGAAAATTGGATTCCCATTTCCAAAATGAAAAGCCAAAGAAGGAACTAACGGATTGTTGTAATTCCGGATTTGCCAAATCGCCGGCTAGAGTCCGGGCGTTAATTGTTTCATTCAGAATTTTTTTTCTAAATTCATCAATGTTTTCGTACTTTGATAGACTGAATGGAACCAGCAAGTTTGCTTTTGGTTTACCGTACAAGTCATCCGTAGTAAATGTTGCGCTTCTAGGAGAGAGGATTTTCCCCAAATCTGGTCGAAAGTATTTTGTATATTTCACGACAAGAAATCGAAACATGTAAATAGGAAGTGTAGTAAGAATCAGTAACGGAGAAATGAGGACTATCAGCAGGACAATAAATAAAACACCGATAAACTTAACCCATCGTCCGAAGAACGAGAATACACTTGATTCAACTAACATGGTTAATTTACCGGATTTCTACGATATTTCGTATCGCTGTAAGTCAAACCTAACAGGACTGGACTTACTGGAAAGAATATTTCGTAAACTCAACTACTTATTTCTATGCTAGATGCAGAACTGTCCGGCAAGTCCGGCTAATCTACTCAAAACTTTATTACTAATTGGACAACCAGGAAGAAACCAAGTTCAATATCCAAATTGAACAAATTTTCAATATCAAGGGAAGTACATTAACCTGTAATTCATATACAAAGTTGATCACATCAAGCAAGGATAACCACATTGGCTGTGAGTAAAGACATGAATTGATCGACAATTCCGCAAATACTCATGCAGGACTTCCTGCTACTTCTTCACTAGTTCATTATTGTCCGCAACTTGATAACCTTAGGGCAATTTGTTGACTGGGTTGCGATTTGCAACTTTTTGCTTTGAGTACAAATATTAGCACATTATTAGTTCCGGTGCAGCTTAGTACTTGCAATGTGCAATTCAACGCAACGTACCTTACTACAAAACTGTGCTCTTGGACCTACGCCATATACGATTTGCATTGGGTGTGGATTTATGAGACTAGTAATTGGAGTCTTTATTACTCCTAGTATAATTGCAATGAATGATCTTTATTTCTCAGCGAATCATTATGACATTGGTACACCGAATAACGCAGACACTTTAAATAACCCGCTGTGTTAAGGTTATTAATTGAAATTGTTTCATTCCTCGGCTACTGGAATTGATTTCAAAATCCTAACCTTCCTAATCCTAAAAATCCTAATCTTCCTCAACCTTTTAATTTACTAATTTTCAAACAACGTGCAAGAGTGATTTTCTTATAGAGTTCACGGCCTCTTTTTGGTATTTGTATTTTCTAAATTTAAAGATTTGTTTCTATTACTTCATGCTGACTTCGACCATAAATATGACTCGGACTCAACTTCAAATTGGCTAAGGTCAAGCCGAAATCAATCGTCATTCTCTCCGACATAACCGTCGAGGTCTTCAGAAGTCGACAAACAAAATTTGTTCACAATTTATGACAAAAATTTGGAATCCTTATCTGCTATATTATATTTTTGAAATCACTATATAGTACCTTCTGTTAATGGAATGATCTACAGTTTTGAGGGAGCTCTTGCATGAGATTTAATTTGTTAATTTATGACTGAGAGAATAAATGATATTATTAAATTTTTAAGTAGTACTGGATTTGACTGTTAATTTATATCAGAGCCAAGATATTCACCCTAAAAAATTTACTATATTACAACTGATTACGTGTACTCGAAAATGTACTACTATTGGCATATTGGCTTCAAAAATTTGAGCTCAAGTTTAGAAATTTTATTTATATATCGGAAGAGTCAGAACTTTACAATATTACAATGGCTTACATTTTTAGATTTATAACACTAACAGGAATGAATGAAACTGTAAATCAATAAAATGATAACGTGACAATTAAGACGAATATTTTGAACTGAGAACGGAATGTAGAAATTGTGAAAAATTTTGGAACGTCGAATTCTTGAAGTGGGCCTTTTACCAGCGAAGATTCTTGAGTCGTTGCAATATATCTGGGGTTGTTGTACCCCCTCCTCCTCCTCGCGGCTGCTGTTGTTGTTGTTGTTGCTGACCGGGTCCAATCGGACGTCCTGGAGTACTTCGGAGACTACTGCTGCCTACTGAAGACATGACCGGAGAATATCGCGATAAGTTATCACGACTGGTCGGAGTAAATGGGATTGAGATTCGGCCTCCAAATTTGCTAACATTGACAGAAGTGCTCCTTGGTTCCGATACAGGCGGAGTCCGCGGAGTAGCCATTTGAATCTAAATAATTTGGAAGACAAAATTAGGAGCTTACAAGAAATTAAATTGTTAAGTTGCAAATTGCAATCCGAGAGGTCGAAAGTTGAAACGGTCAAACCAAGAGAATGACATGCCTTAATAATATCAGACAAAATACTAAAATGTGGCGACGGTCACAAAGTAAAGGTAAACTAAATGTGCAACTTCAAACAAATATTAAGGGTGCACGCTCTGAACCTTAAGTTCACACTGACCGTACAAACGAATATTTCGTTTTAAAATTCAAGAAATTATTTTTTTCGAAGAA
>JAQGCA010001526.1:0-17128 GCA_034698945.1 Protaphorura quadriocellata
AGGTCAATCGGGTCAAACTCCGAGGTCACTAAATATTTTAAGCCCAAAATTTGGGAAATGAGCTTTGGATACATGGGGAACGTGTGGTAAAAAAATTGAGGCAATCGGAAATATTTTTTCAAAAAGTGCGTCACGCTTTGCGTGTTTTCAAATATTTTCACCCTAGTGCGGTATAAGGAGGAGCCGTCACTCATCCACCGAGAGTGTTTTGCACTTTTTTCACTTTTCAAAAATAGTTAAGGTTGTCCGAGTAATGGAAGGATTTTATATTTAAATTACACGGGAGGCATGGCGGAATCAGATGGGGATTTAACATTGGACGGAAACTGCCAAGTCTTATGCGAATTCGTAATGCTTTCCGCCCATAGAGTGAAAAAAGTTGTTTGTTTACTGGAATAACAAGTAGCTGCTCCTCCTGGTACCGCAATCAACTACACTATATTTTATGTGAAATCTTCTTGGGTTTTACTTTCCATAATAAAAAAATAGCATACATTTTAGATTTGAACTTAAAAGTCATCGAGTAAATAAAATGATACAAACTTACGGCTGCCACGGACGACTCTTCCTCACTCGTTTCACTAATAACTGCTTTCGTCGAATCCATTTTTTTTCCAATTTTTCCTCCTGTGAATTTGTTTTATTTCTCGACTCTTTGAGTGATCGGGTGAATTTTAGGAATCAATCTACCAAGAGAATATTTTCTACGTTTTTTAATAACTTTTTTTCTCTAAGTAGACATTTATTGTTAAAATATGGCTGTTTTATTTGGCGTTGGACTGTTGAGCATGTGGACGCTGAATGAGTAATGTTAGGTGGTGGCCCAAGGGTCCAAGACCAATTTAGATTTTTTTTTCACAAACAACAACTATAAGGAGAGAATGCGAGATTTCTAAAGGGTGCAATGGGATTCAACTTTTACGAGCAGTTAGTGAGGGAATGCGCTATTGAATTCGGAGGGGATGGAAGGTAACATTACTTTCCAAAATGACAAAAATGAAAAGACCATTTGGTCATTTCATTATCCTACCCTACCCCACTTTCTGCTTTGACAACACTTCTTAACAAGGTAAGCTCATACTGTCCAAACAAAGAGAAATCTAATAATGTTATATCAATTGATGACAAGGTTTTTCTGCATAAACCCCACACAATATGTGGACCCAACTAACACTTACGTTCGTCAAAAATCCTCATTCCGTTTGGACATCATACTACTATCTTACCCAATGTTTGTAAACAAATCCCTACAAGATTTTTACTTTGGTTTCATTACTTAGCATAACAGTAGACCTAAAAATGTGAATTTGCATCTGCACTAACTGAAAAAAAAGGACCAGATTTGTTGAATTTGAAAACAAATCAGTTTTATTCATATTTATCCATCACCAGAAGGGAATGATGAATGAGAAAGAACATATCGGAGTATGTTAGCGATTAGAAAGTGTATAAATGATTAGACACGCATGGAGTTCTATCAGGAAAATTTTTGAATTCAATTAGACTTCTGGCCAGTTTCATTTGGTGAGGGAAGACACGACTGCGCGGGAATCCCATCCCTTTAAGTCTTTATATTTCTCTCCGTTTCCGACGAAAATTATTGGCTCTCTGGTCATGAAAGCCACTGAGACGGCAGGGCCGACCTAAAAAGTGTACACAAATATTCATTGCTTTTAATTAGGAATAATCACATGGATTATGGATGTGAGAGATCATCATTATAGCCATTATCGGGTCAGGTATAGTAGAAATTAAATTAAATTGACCATAACATTTAAATCTTCCCAATTAAAATTCAGCTGAACCCTTAGAGAAGCACAGACGTGTTTAGACGGGCACAAAGTGCCTGTCTAAACACGTCTGTACTTCAGCAAGGGTTAACAATATCGAAGGTAGGAATGTTCGGAATGTAGGAATGTAGGTAGCAGGCAGGTTTGTATGCTTACGAGATGGTTAAAGACTGAACAAATTATTGGCTCTGTAATGACTGAACTGATGATCAGCCTCAACGTGAGACTCTTTAGAGAAGTAACTCTAGAGGCCTCCATGGACACACATTACAACACATTAGCTAATTATTACATTTATTTCTTTTACCTGATCACCAATTGCAGAGTCCACCTTGGTTAACATAATACCATCAATCAATTTTGGAGTTACTTTGAATTCTCTTGCAAGATTTTTCATATCACGATTAATTCTGGCGATTTCAAGATTTGAGGCTTCGTTACCAGCCAAGGCTTCCACAACGAATAGAAGCAAGTCCGGACTTAACTGTGAATCAAATGTATAACATATCACGTCGTGTTAGAGTAATTATTCAAAATATACGCATAATAATATCAAATATATATAGGGACGACTTTAAGCGTTGGTGTCTGCGTAAGGGTTAAAAAAAGTTCACTTAGATTTGTAAAAAGTAGCGCGGCAGGTATTTTGTCTTTCAGAAAACAAATTCGACCAAACATACAAAGGGGAAAAAAGTTTGCAAATTTTGATTTAACCTTATCGCAGGCACGAATGCTTAAAATTCGTCCCTACGAGAGGGTTAAGGAAGAAACTTTACATTTTTAGAAACGGACACGCATTCATTTGAATTGTTGGACTCAAAATACTACCGTATTTACCGAATTAGAAAGACAGAGATACAAGGCTGTGTTTTAAAAAGTGTCTTTTACCTTGTTAATCGTTAATTTGAAAAGTGTCTGAGATCTGGGGTTACTTTAATACTAATATTTGTGAATATGATCGTTTTAACCCGTTTCTACCCTAAACACGGGTACTCCCGTAACGGTTAATTCCATAAAACGTACAACAGGAAGATATAAAAATGAAAAAAAAAAATCTCTTGACAACGTTATTTAACCTTGGCCTCTGCCAATCCTCTCATCAGTCCTTCATAGTCTCCCATGGTTCCGGCACAGTCAATCAAAACAACATCAATGCAATTCTGTTCTCTATTGCTTTTTGAGAATTCAATTGCGGCAACAGTGAATTCGGCTGCATCTTTCCCAAGTTCTTTTTGGCGGAATTGTAGACAACGTGTTCCAGATTTAGGTTTAGGAGGATGAAGAGCATTCAAACTTTTATATACTAATATTTGCGGGTGATAGATTTAATTCGTGAAAACAAGCAAAATGATTGAAAATGTGAAACATCTTAAAAAATTGTTACCTTGGCCAATTCTTTCATGAATGGTTCATTGTCTCGCGTTCTTCCAGCTGTGTCCACCAACACAACATCAATGCAATTGTCTTTTGCGAATGAAATGGCTTCAGTAGCCACTCCAGCTGCATCTTTCCCATATCCTTTCTCGTACAATTGTAGACAAGGTGTTCCAGATTTAGTAGGAGGAAGATAATTCAAATGACTAGCATGAGTTCGTAGTTGTTTAACTGCACCAGCAGGGAAAGTGTCACAAACAGCGATCAGAACCGAACAGAGAACTCATTTTCAATAAGCCAGAAGCAGATCTGTGGAAATAAAAAAAAATACAAATACGTTTTTTGTAATATTTTAACGGTTACGGGAGTGTGGACGGGGTAAAGATGGGCACTTTGTACTCGTGTTTACCCGTGTCCACACTCCCGTAAGGGTTAATACGACCGAAAAGCATTCTCAGGGTGAATTCCATAAAAGTAAAATTATTACTTTGTATAAAATAATTTGGTTGAAAATTTACTTTAGCCAGGTTTGTAGATTTTCCTGCCCCATTCGCTCCGCAAAACGATATTACAAAAGGCCGTGTTTCTTTTTGGGCCGCCTTGACTTCCGCCAAAATCTGCAATGGTTGTCGTTCCTTCGGCTCAAGAATGGAAAGCAGAACTTCCTCCATAGCCAACTTTATAGTTGAGCTGACACTCGGGTAATCTCCCAATTGCTATCCAATTTAAAAAAAAAGAATTACAGGGTGTCCAAAAAATATGCAAATCATTTATACACTTTACTTTTCCCTTTAATTTCTCCTCCACACGCACACAAAGTTCCTCCACCACAGCACTAGTCACACTTTTGCCAATCAAATGATCCTTCAATTTTTCCAATGCTGGTAGCACGTCCTCAGTTTGTAAAGATTTCCCAGACACAAGGCCTGAAAAATTGATTGAGTCCCATAGCGGATGAGGGATTTCCCCATGGTTCTTTGGAGTCCAAATTACCGGTGGGCCAACTACGACGCTCTGAAATGAGACAACAAAAGTTCATTGTCAGAAAATATAATCATCAATTTGGGGACAATTGAGTGGACGATGCGGTGGAATAAAGTCTTAACCCTTAAGTGAGTGCCGACGGGGTAAACATGGGCACAAAGTACCCGTGTTTACCTCGTCTACACTCCCGTAAGGGTTAACCATGTCGCAGGCACAAATGCTTAAATGTCGTCCCAAAGGGAACACTTTAAAGCATTTGTGTGTGCACTAGAGTTAAGCATCCCAGTCCTACCCCGTTGGTTTAACCTTTTAACGGCTAAGCAGGTGTATTTTTGGGCCTTTGGCTTGGGCGACTAATCAAGCTTACAACCTAAAAGGTTAAAAATAGTATTTAATGTACGTTTCTAACCTTTAGTACTTGTTGTATGACGTCAACCTGTTTGTTGAATTCATGAATACGATTTTGAAAACCTTCAATCATGAATGCGTCTTTATCAATCCTTTCCTTATACCCGTCGATGCTTTTTTGCAAAGCTTCAATCATAACTTTATCATCTGCCCTGCACGTCCAAACCAATTAGAAACATATGAAATTTTAATTATTTTTTCATTTCAATTAAGCAGAGGGACGACTCGGAATATGAGGGAATCAATCTAATGCGTACCCTGAAATCCGATTGAGCATGATTCACATAGTTGATTTCTAATTGGCATTTTATTCACTTTAATTATAATAAAAAATATTTAAAAAAAAGGGGCGGTGACTATATATAGGTCATTTCTGCAAAGGACTATAATACGCGGTAATTGAGAGTTTAATGGAATGGAAGGCTGTCGTCGGAATTTTAAATGGATTAATTACGAATGAAACTGATGTACTTACATTAGTGACAATTCACACACAAAAATACTGTCAATTTTTAATTGGAATTTGAAACTTTGTGTGTGCTTGGACTATTTCAGTGTTAATCGGAGGTTTTTGTGTAGTAGGGAATGAGAAAATGGACGGCTGTTGAAAAATTGTCATCCCATCCTCTAACCTGTCTTTCTTACCTGTTGTCTAGGAATTTGTCCAGGTAATTGGGAATGCAGAGTCGAATGAATGGGATTAGTATCGGGATGATTCGTCCATCCCATCATATCATACATTACCCATCATATACAAAAAAAAATATATCCATTCCAGTCCAACTCATCAATGATGATGAATGACGGGTGTGGATGTGACCATCGGAAGGTTACATTAAAAATCTTTTCCATACATTATATTAGGTAAGCCAGTCGGTGAAAATTAATTGTCAAACTCTTCACTTTTTGGAAGAAATGTGAATTTCGGACGGTCAACCCGGGACCTGACCAGCAACCAAACGAGAAGTACATGCATGCATGGTTGAATGGGAAATTTTTTGAACACTATGACGTCATAATGTAAACAATTCGGGTGCACATTGCGAAGAGATCTATTCCATATTGTCGTAATGTGCACCAAGGGATAAATAGCAACTGGTTAGGGTCAACTGAGTGCTTTCCTTGGAAGAATGGACCAAGTGCAGGTCTTTAGGCCTGCAGTTAGTATGTTCTTTGAAAGAATGTCCGGAAAACCTCAACAAGATGAAATAATGTTCATATTAACGACACAAACGCCCAGGCCCAACAATTGAGTGCTTGCATGGAAGAACGTCTTATGTGCTCGGCTAAAGCCCATCACATAAGACGTTCTTCCATGAAGGGACTCTGTTGGAGTGTTCAAATATAACAAATCTGTTTGAAGAATTCAATTTATTTGAGTCAAATATTAAGCTCCCATTATTTAAGTATAATATTGATAAGGCCTTAGCGAATTGTGTGTCTCACGTCACGTCACGTGAAATTAATTTTAGTGATACAGAAGTGCAATAAGACACGCCAAAGTAAAAAATTATTAATTATAGTAAGGCATAAAATAGTTGAAACCCATTTTGTGGTGATTTATAAGCTGGTGTAATTGGAAATATTAATTTCATTTCTTCATGAAGTCTGATAATGTATTCGGCAGATCACAAGCATCTATATATTCAGGTATCATTTCTTCCTTTTTCCGTTTTACTCATTGACTCTTCAAATGTCGGCGGCACTGAATTGTACAATAAATACAGGAATTAATTAAATTTCTTCATTTAAGATCAAAGAACACTCTTTCTCCAAAATATAGGAAGTTGTCTTAATTCCTGATCAACTTTTGTAAACGTGCGTCCTACCCCAATCCCAATAAGTCTAACCGTGTACCCTCTAAAGGTACAGTGGACAAGTGACTTTTTGTGAGGTCTTCGAATCCTTCATGCATGCCTTTCTAGCATTCGTGGCGTCACCAGGTAATATATATAACGGCTAGACTTTTGGGACAAAACCTACACAAAAGTTGTTCAGGAGGTCAATGGCTACAATACATATAACAAAATACTTTTTGCAGTAATGACCGTTTGGTGTTCTTTCCAATCATTTCCATTATACTGAACTCACGTGTTTCCAAAGACACCGATCTCATTCTTAAAGACAGCATGGAATATCTGGGTGGAGAGCCAGCAATGGAATCCACTCCATCATTCTCCCACATTTCTGGTCTGAAGCTTCCGTGTTCCATCAAACCTGCACTGGAGGATCGTCTAGAGTCATCCAGAGGTGGTTCCAGCATATTTGACTCAGGCAAACAACGTCCGGCCTGTATTCTCTCTTCTGCTTCGTCTTGATCGTCATTCTCGTTCATCGAAGTCCCGATTGATATTTGAGCTATTCCTACCAATGTTGGGTCACTTGACTCTGATGTGAATATTTCCACCTAAAACATTGTACATATGTCAGAGGTCAAAGGTTTAAAGGTCATAACTTTCCAATTTTTGACCGGAATACCTTGACTGCATATCGACACTCTATGATTCCACCGTTCTCCGCCGTAGTTGGAATGACATCTGACGGTATTACGATCGATCCAATCAAATTTTTACCAACGATTGCATCAAATTCAGACTTTGCTATGATCCCCTTCGTTGTCTTTGTCTTCAACATGGCCAAATATGAAATCTTTTGAACCAATTTGACCAATACTTTGGTAATTTTTCTCCCCTCTGTGTTTGTGAGTGTGATTGCGAAGCCGATTTCTTCTCCGCTAATAAATCCACTTTTTGGTATCTGAACAGTAAATTTTAATTCTTTACACTTCGGGGTCATTGACCTGGACTGGACTAGAATTTCACTCCGTGTCAGAGTTATCGGCTTCATCCAATCTTTTGCAATGTCGTCTAAATTGACTCGAGCTCGGAGTGGCATCAGATATTCTATCTTTGGAATCCATCCAAGCGTATCTTGAAGTTTCATCCGGACGAATACAATTATTTTGTAGTACACGTGACCATAATTATTTTTAATTGACGTGAGGATCGGATGTCTGTATGTACGTGTAGGTATACGAATTGTAAATGGAATATCATAATTATTTGGTCCCCGGATAAAGTCAGAAGGATTTTTTGGCATTCCTTGAATCCCTTGGGTTGTTTGAAATATACATTTTGTTTGAGTTGTTAGGATTTCATCCTCCGTGTATTCAACTTTTGCCATCCCCATCATGTCCACCTTAAATTCTGCGTGGATATAATCATTTTATTTCGTGTCCCAAGGTGTCTTGACAAGTATTTCTTAATAGGTAAGCTCATACTGTCCAAACCAATGTGTAGTTTCAACACAAGTGATACCAGTCTTTTCGAAACCCGACGAATTACACCTTGTTTTGAAGAATCTTTTCATTTTCTTTATTTGGATGGACATTACGAGCTTACCTAATAATAGCAAGTTGTCTAGTTGTTTTGTACTTACCAACGAATGATGGTTTCTTTGAATGATTCATGACCAGTACACATTTGATGGGATCTCCAGCTTGGTACAATGAGTCCTCATCCAAAATGATCAATCTAAAGCGTGTAGACTTTTCAAAATAGAATGCGGGACCACCTCCTCCTCCTCCAGAGGAAACAAAAATGGCACCACCCATTCCAGGCATTCTGAGACCTTCTCCTGTCCAATGTTAAATAAAGTTACTGTTGAAGTAATTTAAAACTAATCAGTTCAAATTCACATTTTGCCAGACAAGCTAAATCTACGTTCGTAGGGCAGGATTGATAACAATCCTGCCCCCAATCCGTACAAGGAGTTCGGAAGTTAGCCTACAAGGAATTGAACCCGGGACCTGATGGATTAAAACCCGGCACTCTCTACCCTGAACCTTGTTGGCTGCTCATACAAATATTTTATTTTTAAGCCCAGTAATGTCTCCCCTTTAATTTTGTGTTCTCTCATACAGTAAACAATAGTGTAAACAGCAGAAAATTGGGGGAGTACGTTACTTGGCTTTGTCTACCTGTTGATCCACAATGACTTGAATGATTTATATAATTTTATTCAACCGTATCGCCAAAACCTTGTCTAATTTTTCAAGAACTTGCTAAAATTTTGCTCACTACAATCTACCACACCTGCTCAGACACATATTCCTAACGACTAAACAATTTTTTTGCAGTAGTGGGGTTTGCGGATGAAAAAATCGATAACTTAAATCGATCTTCATCCCGACAACGTCATTGTGTAAAATGAATACTACCGTTTGCGTGCTGACAATAATACACTAAGACTGTATGTAGACATGAAATTGAATAAGTAATAAGTATTCCATTACCGGAATGCTTTTAAGCCATGAATTCATGTTGGTTATGATTTTCACTCTAGGATGCTGTTTTACTTTCTACGGCCCATAATCCGCACATAAAACATATATTCATACTATAGAAATTGCAATACGTCGATTCTAAACAATACAGACATGCGTTCTAAAACTGGCTAGCACATTTATTCTGTTAGAAACCCCGGGCTTCTATTAATTCAAGAGGGTTCAGCGTTCAAAGACTTTCACCACTTTCTCCATCAGAATATTTGGAGAAAGCTGGTGAAAGTTCCGCTTTATTCTTGACTCGGTTTGGATTTGGATTCTTTACTAACGTGTCTTTTCTTCTGCAATCACACATACAAGTTTGAGTGGTCAGGGTTTGAAGAGAATCGTCACAAATTGAAAAACCAAATCAGTTTTTCTTATGTGATTCGTTCATTTCCATGGAGTTTGAAAGTTTTTAACTTTGGTTTCATTACTTAGCATAACAGTGGACCTGGAAATCTGAATCTGCTATCAAAAAAACCATGACCAAATTTGTTAAATTTGAAAATAAACCAGTTTTATTCATCTTTAATTTCCATCACCAGAGACACAAGGGAAGGGAATGAATGAGAAAGAACATTGAACAAATATTATCATATCCGAGGATGATTTTAGAAAGTGTAAGATTAGACGTTTAGAGTTTGATGGGAAAGGTTTTCAATGAATATGATAAAAGTTTTGACAGTTTCACTTCATGAGGGCAGAAACAACTGCTCGCGAGTCCAAAGCCTTCAAATCCGTGTAAGTTTGTCCAGTCCCGACAAATACAATAGGTTGTCCAGTAATGTAGGCCATGGACACGGCAGCGCCGACCTAAAAATTATACACAAATATTAATTGCTTTTAATTAAGAATGAACACATGGATTATGAAAGATCGAGATCAGACACAACAAATTAGCTATATTAATTTTACTTTACCTTATCATCAATCGTGTCAAATTTAGTCAAAACAATGCCATCAATCAATCTTGGATTCACTTGATCTGAAAAGTCTGCCATGGCACGATTGAATTTGACAAGTTGATCAACAGCTTCATTTCCAACCAGTGCTTCTCCAACGAATAAAACCAAGTCAGGGTCATTCACTCGGATTAACTGTGAAATCATGTGTCAAAATCATTATGTTATATTAAAAAAATACCATCATTTTTTTTAATAATTCGTCAAACTAAAAGTTCACCACTTAAATATTACTATTTTGTCTTTCAGAAAACAAATTCGACAAATTCGACCAACATAACAGGGAAAAGTCCGCAATTTTGATTTAAAGAAAAAGCTATGGATTTCTAAAAATGGTCCGTAAAAAGACGGTCTAAAAATTTCTTAAAAAAAGTCCGTAAAAGACATTTTGGATATCCGAAAACGGTCAACCCAGTTACTTGAATAGTCGACTCAAATCACAACCGTATTTACTGAATTAGAAACACAGTGCTTCAAGGCATGTTTCCAGAAGTGTCTTTACTCACAGTTGATTGTTAAGTGAAGTGTCCGGGGTTATTTTTATACTAATATACCAATATTTGCGGATAAGCGTTTTAATTCGGTACAACGTACGACAAAATGAGATGAAAAATGCGAAATATCTTAAAAATGTCTTACCTTGGCCAATGCTCTCATCAATGGTTCATTGTCTTGCATTCTTCCAGCTGTGTCAACCAACACAACATCAATGCGATTGTCTTTTGCGAATGAAATGGCTTCAGCAGCCACTCCAGCCGCATCTTTCCCATATCCTTTCTCGTACAATTGTACACAAGGTGTTCCAGATTTAGGAGGATGAAGAGCATTCAAATGACGAGCATGAGTTCGTAGTTGCTCAACTGCACCAGCCCGGAAAGTGTCACAAGCAGCGACCAACACACGGAGGTCATTTTCAATGAGCCAGAAGCAGATCTGAAAAATAAAATATATTTTCTATAATATTTTACGACTGAAAAGCATTTTGGTGAATTTGGTACGAAATAATTTTGTTTGTAAGTTTACCTTAGCCAAATTAGTAGATTTTCCTACACCATTGACCCCACAAAAAGTGACTATAAAAGGTCTTCCTTGACGTTTGGCCTCCAAAGCTTCTCTCAAAACATCAACTTGTCGCTTTGGCTGAAGAAGGGAAAGCAAAGATTCCTCGAGTGCAGATTTGACAGTGGAATTAACACTTTGGAATGTTCCCAGTACCTACCGAATTTTAAAAAAGAACTTACAGGGTGTCCAACAAATATTCAAATATTTTTATACTTACCTTTCCCTCTAACTTGGCAGCCACACTCTCACAAAGTTTAACGGCAACTTCACTAGCCACATTTTTACCAATCAAATGATCCTTCAATTTATCCAATGCTGGGAGCACATCCTCAGTTTGTAAAGATTTCCCAGACACAAGACCTTTGAATAAATTCATTACTCCTCCTCCAGTTGCTGCTTTTTTCTCAGCTTCATAGTCAACCTCAAGTGGTTTCACATAGCCAGACATAGTACCACGCATCTGAAATTAAAAAATGATAAAGGCTTTGAAAATTTTGAATATTTTGAATGCAGTGTACCGTTTTCAGTTTTAAAACCGTAAAAACCGTTTTAGGAGCTGAGTAGCTGGAAAGGTCAAAGTTCAAAATTCCTACTCACCGATTGATCTGGAACAAAGTCTTTTCCAGCTGCGGCTGCGGCTTTGTCAGAATCTTTAGTTCTGTCCAAATTTTCAGCATCTTTGTTATTTCCACCAAACTCCCATTTTCTATTCTCTTTTTTGGATTTCTTATTTTTGTCATCCGTGGCCGGTGCAGCAGCTTTTGGACTTTTCCTGTGAAATTAAACACAAATTTTAACTATTTTCAAAAGTTTTTATTTCGGCTTCTTTAAAAATGTTCAAAAAATCTATCCTGTCATTGAAATAAAGATTTGAGAAATCATCAATGACGAAATAAAATAAAAGCCTGAAATATTTGAATAATTATCAAAATACATAATACTTACGGCTGCAAATACTTCCCAGGCCCTGGTTTCCTAATAACCCCCTTGGGTGATATTTTTGAAAATATTACATTCTCTTCATTTTCATTCAAATCGGGTTTCTTTTCAACTTTCTCAATTTTTTTATCCCCTGGTCTCTCAATCATACTTGCAACAGTCTTCTTGGATTTCTTAGAGTCCTCATAAGAACGCATCACTTTGGGTTGACTTGCAACTTCGAATGAATAAATCTCTGCTGCTCTCAATACTCTGGAGTACAAATCAGAAATGTCTAGGCCAAGTGGATGCAATAATTTGTTTGAGATTTGATTCCTGTATCGATCCCTGATTTCACGATGAATGTCATCCAAGAATTTGTCCACGTATGAAAGTTGTAAAACTTTTTGATAGCCAGCCACAAATACGAGCTCAAATTCATTGTCCAATTTGTACTGGAGGAGCAGAGAACCATGGTCAAACTGTCCGTCTCCAGTACGTTCCTAAAATCAATGAAAATAAAATGTTTTAAATTTTAATTAGTCAGTCTGTCGTAACATAAAGGTTGAGGCAGCTAGCAGCCTCTTATCATTTCGCCATGTACAGTATATGCAGTTAGAGCCGCATTCTACTAACACGGTTTAAAATTCTGAAAAACGATTTTCTTATTTACCTCCTAACTAAGGTTTAATTTTATGTTTAGGCTATAAATTTCACTATTTAATTATTTAAATTGGTTGGGAACCATTAATTTCTATTAAAATCCAAGAGTTAAGTTTTCTTGGAAAGAGAGGTCACTGACTGAATAATTTAGGATCCCAGCGTCAAACCATCCTCAAATAATTAATTAGTGACAGTGCATTTAAGTAGATAAATTAGTCATCCAGTTACTAATGACGCAATTTCGGAATTACGCATAAATATGGACAAATCGAAAAAACTGAGAATTTGACTGACCTGTAAAATGACGGATCTGATGAGGGCATTGACTGAGGTCAAAATGATATCCTTGGTCCCTTGACAGCACCAAAGGACAATACCGCCCTTAGAAAAAATGACGAAAAGGTCCAACATATTGTGACCGTGACCGTGTCCACAGACTAACTCACGTTTCGGAAAATTCACCAAAGGTTTCCCTTTCACTTCAATTCTCTGGAAATTCTGTACGACTCGAGCCTTTGTAGAATTCTTCTTTCTGCGTGGCATGATAGAAGGGGAGGAGCCTAAGTAGCGACGATGACACAGGATTCACAGTAAAAACATATGAGCTGGACTACCACGTGCACAAATCCAAATTCTTGGAGGGAGAAACAGAACACAGAAATTATTTTTGTTTTGTTTTTCAAATTGCAAATTTTGTGATTCAAAATTTGAATGAATGATTTTCAAAAACTTCACGACACAAGAAAATTTGAAGACGAGGACGAGGAACCGGATGGAAGGTGAGGAAAACAAAATGTTTGTTTACTCTTCGCACAATTACGAATGTTTATTTGTTTTTTGAACCGGAAGTCAATCTTTGGTATTGATGGTACGGTGACCATCGTGTCCACGTTCAAATAAAATTTGAACAAATAATAATTATTTGTTCAAATTTTAACGGCACTTTTCATAATATTTCCGATGTTTATGAAATTATCTAGTTTTAACGCGCCAACTCCTTTTTGTTTAGGACAAATTTATACATTTCATTTTTTTTTTAAAAAGGTATTTTGTCCATGACCATACTTTTTGATCCTAGGTCGAGCAGTGCGAGTGCCAATCAACTATTCTCTAATGTGATGTAATAATTACGATGATAATTGTGATTACATTGACGTTTCATGTTATATTACACAGAAGTAACTGAATAGAAATTAGGAAATCAATTTTAATCGTTCAACTGAAATTTGTATCTAAATTCTGGTCTCATATTTCATTCATTGACATTGTGATCTCAGTCTACTTTCAAAATTCTCTTGTAATCTGCTGTTAATTTTTGAGAATAAGACAGCTTCCTCTGTGAAACGATTTCATTTTTACTACTGTGGATTACGAAATTACGGTGAACCTCAATTTTTGAAGCACTTTCCTCCTGTATCATCGACGCTGATTATAATATTCTTTTTAATTCTGCTGGTTCTTTTTAATTTACAGAATACTAATTTGGATTTGAGTACTGTTGCGTGCCGTCCTGCCGCCGTCGCTAATGAGCAGTAATTAGACAAAATGCTCACATCCAAATTCCGCCTCCTTCTGCGGCCAACACTGAAGAATTACTTGAGTCTGTCGGCAGTGACAAGAAAACGTAGACAAGGGTCTGTCCTTAGCGTGGCGGAAAATCTGAAAAAATCCGATGTGGATTACAAAAAGAAACACCTACCTCCAGTTGTCCCGATTTGGAAGAATATGACTGTCCGAGAGTTGGCCAATTCGTTGGGGAAAACGTTGGGTTAGTTCATTTCTTAAATAAAAAAAATGGCATGGTCCTCGTGTCAGGCGACCACCTAGAGGACCATTCGTCCTGCAAGATGAATATGACCCAAATTTGAAACTAATTTCTTTTGTAAATTCCAGACCACATCTTTGAAGTCATGATTTATGTACCTGAGACGAACGCCTATGACAGTGCAAATTCCTCAATTGACAACTTGACCGTCATCAGAGAAATCGTGAAGAAATCAGGTTTCAGATCTATCGTCTCTGCTCCAACCACTCAACAAGTGGAGACGACATTTGACCATTTGGAATTGTCTCCTCGACCTATTGTTGAAGCTGACCTCCGAAAACGAGACCCTGTAGTCACCATCATGGGTCATGTGGACCATGGGAAAACGACTTTATTAGATTCCTTAAGAAATTCACATATTGTAGATGGGGAAGCCGGTGGGATAACTCAACACATTGGTGCTTTTAGAGGTGAGGTCAAATATAATACACCATTTAGTACAAGAATTGATCTTTTGTTTTTATCTTTTAGTGAAGGTAGGAGAGAACTATGTCACTTTTCTGGACACTCCAGGGCATGCAGCTTTTTCTGCTCTCAGGAATCGAGGTGCTCAGGTTAGTACTCATAATGGCGTTAATTTGGGATCAAATTGGACTCACCATGATCCAAAATAATTTGACAACTTGTATACTAGGTGAGCTCATACTGTCCAAACAGAAATTTGTCCGATTCCCGTAGCAAACTGGAAGTTTTGCCCATATGTTGCTTTATCGGCTTTAGCAGATATTTTTTGGAAGTATGAGCTTTACCAGTAATGAAGCGTTGTCAAGTTACTTTTGTAGATCTGTGCCTATCGCCTACTTTGTACATTTTAAAAATTTAATTATTTTGTGATTGGAACAATTTTAGGCAACTGACATGGTCATCTTAGTCGTAGCTGCGGACGATGGAGTAATGGAGCAAACGAGGGAGTCCATCACGATGGCCAAAGAAGCGAACGGTAATTCATTTATATTTTGTTTAGGTATTTAATTTTTTTACTCGAAAATAACATAATTTTCTCCCCTTAGTTCCATTCATCGTGGCAATAAATAAAATTGACAAAGGGAATGCAGACATTGACAGAGCCAAGTCCATGTTACTACAAGAAGGAATTCAACTTGAAGACTATGGTGGAGATGTTCAATCCGTTTGTATTTCTGCCCTCAAAGGGACCAATTTGAATTTATTGATGGATGTCATTCAATTACAGGTACGGTCCGGGTACACCATGCTTTTGCTTTAACGAAAGACTCGACTACAGAATATTTATTACTATGTTGAGTACTATGATCTGGGCAAACTCAATACTAACCATGTTGCCCTTACCTCTACCTTCTGGGTGGTGCCTTATCACTCATATATGTAAAAATAGTTAGATTTTGTAAATGTGAATTCACTTGTTTGTTTTAACCTAATGTAATGTTACCCAAGTTCACCATAAGGTCCTTTGGCTGGTTACTGGTTACTATGAAATGTGGCTAGAATGTAAGAAAGTCAATGAGCAGACCAGCATTAATTTTGTGTTGTCTCTTTTAGTCTGAAATGATGAACCTTCGGAGCGAAATTTGTGGAAGAGTTGAAGGAGTCGTCCTTGAGTCAAGAATAGATGCTGGTCGTGGGAAATTATGCAGTGCTTTGGTCCAGCGAGGTGTCCTTAGGAAGTCTTCCATTTTAGTCGCCGGGTCAGCATGGGCAAAAGTAATTCATTGTTTGAGTAATATTTAATGCTATGGTCGGATATTTAATTATTTGATATTATCGGATCTGAAAATTATTAAATCGTCCCGCTAATTATTTCAAGGTCCGCGGACTGTTTGATGAAAACAATACCGTATTACAAGAAGCTGGACCTTCGTCCCCTGTTGAAATCATTGGTTGGAGAGAATTACCTTCCCCTGGAGAAAAAATTTATGAAGTTGACTCAGTGGTAATCACTTTAAACCAACCAATTTAAAAAAGAAAACATTTTAAAAAGAAAGATATTTTTCGTTTAGAAACTAGCAAAGGAAATTGTGGATCACCGCCAGAACATTAAAATTGGACAGAAACAAGAAGAAGACGCCGTTGCAATTGAGTCCAAGACTGCCGAGCATTTAGCTGTGAGTCAATAATAATTTTTCAAATTGATTCGTCTCATCCGACTGCTATCCGAATGTCCAATTCTTATTTCAATTGGATATTCGACCAAATACTGGTCGGATAGTCAAATTATTCTGCCAAGTATCGACCGGATAAATAAACTACATGATATCCGGTCACCCTGAAACACTTTCGGGCTTAATTTTTACCCAATAAGGGTCAGTTAACCAAAATGGAGGATATCTGGTGGAATCGAAACAATTTATTTGTCAAATTTTTTTTTACGATTTTTTTAACACATGTTTTTATAGGAATACCGAACACTCCTTGAGAAAAAACGTCAATTGAAAAGAAAGAAACTTCGAAGAACAGGTCCACGTACTAAAGAAATCCCGGATGACCTTGACCCTACTCCTAAAATTAATTTGATCGTGAAGGCTGACGTTGACGGCTCAGTTGAGTCCTTCCTAGATGTTTTAGAAACCTACGATGCCCATTCACAATGTCGACTCAATGTCGTACACTATGGAGTTGGAGAAGTGACTGAAAATGACCTAACACTCGCAGATGCATTCAAAGCAGTGATTTATGGATTCAGTGTTGGAGTCCCAGACAGACTAAAACCAGAGGTCAAGAGATTAGCCATTGAGGTCAGGGAGAGTCGAATCATTTATAGGTTAGTTGAAGACTTAATGAAAGACATCGAGATAAGATTACCCATGAAGGATTTGGAGGAAGAGGTCGGAGTGGCCAA
>JAQGCA010001527.1:0-17125 GCA_034698945.1 Protaphorura quadriocellata
CTGTTTCGCTTCTCTCTATCTCTTTCGACCGTGAGTAATTCTCGGTTCTATTCCGCTTCTCTCTACCTCTTTCGACGGTCAGTCCGACTTTCGCATCTCTACTGCTCGCAGTTTATTAATTACTATGTGTTTTGATCCTAAGCTAATGTGAAACTAACTGGTACTATTTTTCATTATGAAGGCGTTAACATTATCGAACGCAAATGATGGGATCAGTCTGGAACGACTGGAGCTGATTGGTGACTCATTTCTGAAGTACATCGTTTCAGTCCAGTCCTTTTGTGAGTTTCCTAACTCTGATGAGGGCGTCCTTACTCAAATTAGGAGTAGACTCGTATCCAATAAGTCCTTATCAAAATTGGCCAACGCCAAGGGCCTTGGAGAATATTTGAGTGGAGGTATTTTTGATCCACTTTATACTTGGTTGGCCCCGGGATATGTGGTTCCAGAAGGGATATGTGCATCAGCTTCGGAAACGGATTTCAATCTATCAGCCTTTGATGAAATTCCTTTGGAGGAATTGAAGGTAATTATGCTAGTACTGGGAGGGTTTATTAAGAATGGCAAGGAAGACACATCAGAAATATTATTTCTGATTGCACAGGTTATGACGAAAGAGGACCAACTGAAACTTTTGCTGGGGAAAGGGAATTGCATAACTGCACTTCCGTCTAATTCGACTTATGAATACTCAAAAATGGGAAAGAAGTGCACTGCGGATTGTGTCGAGGCGTTGATAGGAGCCTATTTTACTAATGGCGGACAAGCTAGTGGCCTTCGTTTCATGGAGTGGATTGGAATGATGGCTCCAACAGGAAGCGGAGGATCGACAAAGTTTGGGACTTGGACACCTCCAATCAGTGTTCGGAATGATGAGCAATTACGATTACGCTCTGTCTTCCATTTCCTGCCGTTTCTTTGCAACTTGGAAGAGTTGATTTGTTATAAGTTAGTACAATATATTACTGAACCGATATAGTCTCCAAAAATATTGAATTTGTTTAGATTTGAAAATATTTTGAATGAACTAAATTCTGTCTAGATTTAACGATCCTTGGTTAGCCGTGGAAGCCTTTACCCATTCTTCGTATACTTCAAATGCCATCACTGGATGCTACCAGCGCCTGGAGTTTTTAGGGGATGCAGTGTTAGGTACTATATATTTATATGCTTTCTCATACCACATATTACTCTGTCCTAACAAAATTTTAGACAAACAAAATTGAAAATCGTACTGGCAAAAAGCTTTGTAAACAAATACTGACAAAAAATTAGTTGGAGTATTAAAGTTTTCATTTTGACATGTAGATTTCTTGGTTACCACGCATATCTTCCATGCCCCAAGATTAGGAGCAAGAAAGCTTACGCCTGGTGAGCTCACGGACTTACGGTCCGCACTCGTAAACAATATCACTTTTGGGTCCTTGGCCGTCCGCTACGGGCTACAAAAGTACCTGCTTTCCGTGTCTAGTGAACTCCAAGATTCGATCAACGTCTTTGTGGGTTACCAGGAACAAAGGGACCATCAAGTAACTGGCCATGTATGTGCTCTTTAAATATATGATTGTACATTTTACTGTTTCGATTCATGCACCTGACTACTTATAATTTTCTCCGAATATAGTTCAAGCTACTAAACGACTTTGATTCGACCATAGCTGAAGACGTAGAAGTCCCCAAAGTTTTGGGAGATATTTTTGAATCCCTTGCTGGTGCAATTTATTTGGACTGTGGAATGAGTTTGGACAAAACATGGAAAATCTTTTACCGACTTATGAGAAATGAAATTGGTGAGATAAGGCAGTTCAAAAATAATGTAATCCACAAATACGACTACCGTAATATAATACGTTTGAATTATTACAATTTCAGATCTATTTTCGGCAAATGTTCCAATGTCGCCAATCCGGGAGATATATGAAATGTTCCCGGGAAACGTACATTTCAAGTAATTCAAGTCAAAGACATTGATAGAGAATATTTAATTTATTGTTTGTTTCGATTTGTGACGTTATTCTTCTTCCACAGATCTTTCCAGAGTCAATTGAAAGAAGCAGTTCCATCGTACCAAGGAACTATGGTTAGACTTACAGTAAAACTGAAGCAATATTACGGTGTCGGACCGAACAAGGCCAGCGCGAAAAATGCGGCAGCTAAGCACGCTCTGAGCCGATTGGGTGGGAGAAATTGAAATAAGCTAGTTCTTTTTATTTAATGTGATACGTATTGTAAATATTGAATACAAATCACCGTTTTTAAATTTTGTTACTGACAATAAATTGAACAATATGTTTTAAAGGTATGGATGGGTTTGTTAGTTTGTTTATATTGATACTCATTTCCAGTCATTTACTTGACCCAAATGAACAACTGCCAGATGATTATTTTGTGGTTCTGATTTTGAAAATTACTGACCGAGACAGATTTTGCAAACGCAATACCGCGGTTGTATTAGAAGTTTTACGGTGACTATTTCATTGATATTCATATGCATTGAACGGTTGTAATTGGAATGAAGAAGAATTGGTTGATCCTAAAGATGTACCGGAAGCAGGTTCCAAAGTCATCAAGGGACTTTAATTTCGGACAAGTTTGTCCATAAAAATTCCGTTTAATCGATTCGGTAGCCGAAAATCGGTATTCGACATTAGCCTATTCGAAAGCCCTTAATGGATTTAAAGTCAGGTATTCAGTTGGACGAGTAAAGGAATTTTCATTACATACTAGTTTGTCCGTACTTTTTTAACGTTCTCTCCAGGCTATAATGGTTAACTTGAAAGACCTTAAAAAATTATTCGATTTAGCTCGAACAATTTGGGAAGTCGTATTATGCGGTATGGTATGTAAATTATAAATGAGTTCTGTAGAAATAGTGATACGAAAAATACTTGCAATTTAAAAGTGACTATTTTGTCGAGTCTGATTGTATTGTAATGAAGGAAATGCGAGTTCCATTAAGCGATGCATGCGATAGCCTGCTGGGATCACAATTAATTAATCTTCTCCTAGAGATCAAAACCTGCTTTGTCTGAGGGAATGATTGATGTTCAGGAAGAAGTTTTTTTTGTTTCCCTCTTTTATTGTCTTATTATAAAGGAAAATGAAAACAAAAGGAAGTTTTTCTCTTTTTTTCCCCTCACAAATTATGGAAAGGAAAGGAATAAATCATGTCATTAAAGTGCGTTCCACTGTATCATTGTACGTCACTACTGCCTTTGCTTGGAACCAGTTCAAGATGCAACCACGTCTTCAATTTCACCAATTTATTTTGAACTACTCATCCGTTTATAACTGAACCTTTCTGGTAAAGTTAAGTTTGTATATCTATAACATTCCATCTCCCCATTGATCAAATCGTACATGTTAAAATATTAGAGGCATATATGATATTAACAGCAGAAGTGGGGCGGCCCGCTACTGTCAATTGATGTAGCTACAGACAATATAGAAAAAAGCCAAGCCGTTCACGCAGACAATCGTGGACAAAATTTCACCAATCCATCGATGAAACAAACTTTCTCAATCTTTAGGTTTGCAGTTTGTTCTCAGTTCGGTGAAAGTCAACTTTCACCGATAGACGATACAACAAGTAAAATTGGATTGAAAGATTGTAATCAACGAGTTTGTCATGTTTTCACTTTTTAAATGTGTTTTCCACTAAAATCTGACAGATTTCTTTACTACTCCGTGCAGGTCATAATTTTTCAGCAGAAATTCTGGGCATGTCAGACTATTTTGTACGATAGCTTTACAGGTCCCCAAAAACGTATGGGCTACTAGTTTTATAGTTATCGTAAGGCAAACCTTATATACCACCCAGTAAGTGACTCTACGAAAACGGGCTTTTGCAGCAGAGCGATTGAGATATCTCGGCTGTGTGTATTTTAGCATTTCATATGTGATAGTTTTCTAGATTCTCTTTACAGGGTGGTCAATAACCTTATGATCTCCCTCACAGGCAAACCAAGTGAGATACGCATTTTGTGGCGAATTTTATGAAGGATCTCAGGAGCCATTCCAGTAATAAACCCGAATTCACCAGCGCGCAGCCCTGGTAATGAATATTAGGACCACAAAATAGAGGAAAGAATATAGTTTTCTGTCTAAAGTTCATTCAAAAGCGAAGATTTTGTGATTTTGACCATTACGATTTAACTATTGAATTTTATTGAAGGTTTATTGTATCGTTGTTGCGATCGGACAAAGTTGATTTTACTTTATATCTAACGCCTTGGCGCGCGATATTCTCGATATAATGAGTAGAATCAACTTTCTCCGATTGCTTAAAATGTGCATAAAAGTCAACTAATAAATGCAATTGAAATTTTCAGTTTGGCGTGAAAACTAAATTTTGTTAGTTCTTAAATTCACAAGCTCGACTGTGCGTATCGGATTTTCAAGTTTAACTGCTCGTTCGATCCTTCAAAAAATTCTCTACAACATGCATGTTTCAGGTATTCTCTGACTCCAGCGACTTATTGTGATCGAAAGAAGGAGGGGCCGGGTCCAAAAGTTATGTATCACCCTGTAGACAACATACATTCCTGACTTAATTCCGGGTATCGCAGTTATGGTAATAGAGGATCGCAAGTTATGGACTACCTGATAAATTATTCGTTGCGGCATAACTTGAAATTTACATTAGAAAAATATTTTATTAGTTTAGTTGTATTTCTAATGTATAAATTTTGAAGGATCTCTTCCATTCCATTATTCTCTTTTCTTTCCATTTCTGACTCTGACTTCCCAGAGTTGTTTCTGCTTGAATGCTAATGTATGTGATGTGAGACTCATCGCTGTGCTAGTGATTTTTACGGTCGTAGTATTCTGACCTACATATGCCAAAATAAATCAAGACATTGTCAAGAGTCTCTACACTTCGACGAGTAGATTCGTGAAAAATTCACATACACAGAAAAAGAACGCCAAAGGGTTTTGTAGAGCAAGAATTCTGGAGCTCCCCAATCCTCAATCCAAATCCATTGATCCACGATTCTCCTTTGCATCATTACATGGAATTTGTCAATAATCTCCCATGTTTTGTTCTTGCATTCCACACACGTTTGCTAGAACTGCAGCATTCTTTCCTCTTATCCCCGTGAGGTAAAAGTGTCAGTTTGGGAAAATTAGATACGCAAATGCAACACGTACTTTAACGCCTTGCCTTTCAATTTTTAAACGACATGTTTCAAAAATATCTTTACAACTTCTTGTCGAAATAACCGCTGTTGTTCTCAGATTTCGACTTGGATGATTCTATCCTAAAGAGGATTTTCGTGTCTGGTAACCGTTCGGCTGACGAGCACTTTATCAATTAAGAAGTTTATTTTTTTCTGTAGAAATTTTGACAAGTTGGAATAAAAACGTTAAAAGTTCTGATATTCGAAGGAAGCCTTGGTCAAACACCGGCCGATATTTTTAAGAGAAAAGGTGTAGTAGCTTTCCATTTATGGTGTCGGGAAGGTTACACCGTTAGTTGCAACAAATCGTTGTCATTTATTCAGTCATATAGTCGGTCGAAAATTCTGTATTTTAGAGGAAGTTGGAGAAAGTTAATTTCCTTTTATTCAGCATGCATCGTAAATTTTGAATGGTACCTAATGCGAGTAGTAAGCGATTGAGTGGAAATTTGGCTACCTCATTTATTGTGAATGTCAATCAATTAAAGTGTTTTATTCTAATGTCTAAATGTTAGCCAGTACTACATTCCAAAGATTAAGGAAGACGTATTTGGAGGTGATTTTGTTGAAATACAATGCAGTTCTTGTAAGTGTGGTATCTGATTTTGACGATTAATGGCACATTTTTGTAGATTGCATTCGATTTGAAGCTTACCGGCAGTGGCGAAACGTTTGTTGAAAACACCATAATCCAAACACAGATGTCCATTCATCACTCTGCTTGTCCTTGGTCTAAAAGAGCCGAAATTCTTTTTTAATAATAATAATCCGTCTTACCATACATCTAAGCCTTCCTCGCCTGGCGAATTCCTACAATGAAGAATGGAATACAAATACATAGAAGGCGTGTGAGAATCCTTGAACAAACAATCGCAATTTGTCACCTCTACCAAGCTTGAAGGAGTACAAATAAAAATCGAGCTCATGGAGTATTCCAAGAGCATCCAAGAGCAATAAAGAAAATTCGGTCTTATTCTCCATAACAAGGAATTTTCTTTTTCTACGTTTGCATCGTCTTCGACAAGACGCTGGGAGATGAAGAAGAAAAAACCAATTATGGTGAAAGCACTTTCTCTAGAGAACGCTTGACATGAGTTAAACTCTAACTCAATAGAGGTTTAGGTTACAGGTTGGAACAAAGTTCTAATCCAAGTCCATGTCCAGTTCTGGTGGTCAGCAAAGTTTTTGAGTCCATGGATTACATTATTACATTACATTAGTACGCACAAGGGTCCTTTGTGTTGAACACGACAGGCTCTCATTCCTCCAAGTAGCTCTTAATTAAATTTCTTCAAACCGAATTAAAAATACATGAAATGGTTTATATAATTAATACACATGTTTATGTAAAAAGAGTCCTGCACTCCCGCCATCACATTTTAATTATAATTTGAACCTAATCCTCATATTATTAGGTATTTAAGAGATAAGTTATCTGAAATAGTACAGACTTCACTTCACTGACAATAAAGACAAGTGAAAGTTTGCAAGGAGTAAGTCATGACCAAAGTCTCTCTAATATCAAAGTTGATCGATATCGGAGATGTTCGAAATATAGAAAGCCATCTCAATGCCGGAGATCTTTAAATTGCAGCAGCATCTACCACACGTTCATTTAAAAAAAAAAGTGTTCGAGAGACTGTACGGTTCGCCAAGGAAATTCTTTATTTTCCAAGGCGTACTGGAATTCCAGGACATATACATGTTAGGCTCAAACCCCGAAACGTATGCCTGATCGAGGAACGATCAAATTTTGTAATAAGAAATTAATTATTGAATTCGGCATTTGGCTGGCTGGAAAACAACCACACCTAGGTATGGTCGACCATACTCCGAAATTTCGGGATATGGTCGAATTTCAAATACCACACTTAGGTATGGTCGTTTTTTTCGACCAAAGGCCGTTTTCGGGGTTTGAGCCTAACATACATACATGGTCAGGATAGATAATCCCACATTAGTACTGTCACTCTCTCTACTTGAAGACGGAGCTACGAAGGCTGGATATTAAGCCCAAATACACCGTATGGAAGCCCTGTTCAATTTGAAACGCTAGCTGGAGTTTTGTAGATGTACGCGAGCGATTATGTTCGTCGATTCTGCTATTTGTTAAAATAATCATTCGGACGTAGCTTATTTGTTTGGGTAAATTAAAATGTTCCTTGCTTAATCGTGCGTGGAGTGGACCTCAATGAAACTTGGTGATTTGAGAGTGTTTACATGCTTGAACTGCCATGGTGGTGGCTGCTCGTACTCTACAAGATCGTTCACAGTCTGTTCAGAAAAACGATAATATAAGAATAAGCGCAATCCGGATTCCTCAATATTATGAAGTTGTAGAAACTATGGCACATTTCTAAGTTATTACGTAGAGTCGACCTATTTCTTATTAGCAACGTTCTGAATTCTTGTCTGCGTCTTCTCTGCTGGCAGTGTTAAACCGACAATGCGATGTTGGACAACAGGCCGTTCGAAGTCCAGATTTGTTGTCACTTTCTAGAGGAAGACAAGGCGTTGTGTTGGGCTAAATATGAGTTACTCGCCCTATGCTCACTTTAGTCAAATTTATGCAATTTATATGTAGCTTAATCCTCCTTGAGGTCATGTATAGCCTGTGACATAGGCTCCAGAAGCGGTTGGGAAGCACGGTGTCTCGACAGGAAATAAAATAAAATAAATAAAATTGGAACACATTGTCACAACACAGCAGAAAGTTGGGGGGAATAGGTAATAACGTTGGTTGAACCGTACTTTGAGCACAACATTTGCTTTTGTATTTTCCCCGACTTGGTTTGGTTTAATGCCTTGAGATATGTCCTCTTTGGCGGAAGTAGTGTCAAAGTTTGCTTCCGGTTTGAGCACATTTACGAGGAAAGCTTCACTACGTGTGGATGGACAAAAAGGAGTTTTGCTGGCGAAGACCAAGGAAAAGGATGACCTCCCCCCGCCGAAATTCACTAGGAGTAAATATTTCTTACAGTCGTCAATCTACATTGTTTTCCTTTATTGGGCTAAATCGCCGTAGCGAAAAGGAGGACGTGGACTTGGACCATAAATTTGTCAGTTAAATGTTCTTTTCTTTGTGCTCCCATTGACTTTCACCGTTTCAAGAGTTCTCATTTTAATTCATAAGACACTATAAGAATTTCAAGTTCAGCCTTTCTGTATCAAACCAAAATGAAAATCTGGGAATATTATTTCAATTGTTGCCGTTCAAAATATAATCTTAAAATTAAATAATATATCAAATTACTTTTCAAACATGGGAGAACATTTGGGTCTCTAGAACATATTGATTTCTCGGACTCGTGAATGTAATAGGAAAAACAGGTTTTCAAGTTGTCTGGTCTATTTTTTAATTTCTTTTTCTGAAACTTTGAGAAATCCCTGAATTCATGGACAAGTCAGTTAATTGTCGGTTAAGATTGATCTATAAATAATTCGGTGGAGGAGAAAGCTTTCTTTCTTTCTTTCTTTGTTCTTGGAGGTTAGTTACTAACGTGTTGGAATTATCGGCTAATGTTATATACAGGAGCCTTAGGGTTTCGATGTTTATCTTAGGAAATGTCTTGAGGAAGAAATTCTTTTATTTCCGAATGGTATGAACCATTGTGGATTCCTAGCTCTTGTGTTGTAAAAAGTTTCGTATCCGATCTCAAAAGTTCTTCCCCACGCTTCAACTTTCACTTTGATACTTTTCCCTGGCACTTTTACGCGTGGATGTCTGTACAGACTTTCTCTCTTCATTCGTTTGTCACTGGTGAGAAGAACACTAAGTAAATCCTGTCTTATCTACTCCCTCCCTCCAATCCCAACTCAAGTGGTAGATTGACAGTAGAAAACTATTAATTAAACTCTTGGAATAGTCCTATTTCTATTTCACGCCACTGACGCCACATTTTACAACGGAATACACGAATTTAATGTCGTCACACATGGAAGGATATGCACCGTGATATGGGTGATGCGGGATATAATATTAATTGATGGGCAGGTATAAAAGTACTTAATCTCTCGACCTTATTTGCCCTAGGAATTATAAATACAATTTGTAGAAAATATGCAATTATGAGAAAAGAAGTATGGAAGTTCTATTTGTTTGGATCTGCAATATAGGTTATCTGTATTATTATATGTTTCGTTATGTTCTATTCTAAGGAGGAAGACTAGGGAAACAGTAAGATACTGCCAAGCATCTGAACTATGCTGACGTGACCCAGTGGTCCAGGCAATGTGTACATCGCGTGTGAACTTTTATTTAATTTTTCATTAGCACACATTACATTGTTTATCTACGTCACTGCCGAGTGCGGAATGGCAAAGGTCCTTTGTTTGTTTTTCATCACATTTAAACTGAATTATTTTAAAGCTTTAGGTTAATTGAACTGTAGTCGTTTGCTTCATAAGGAAACGTGATATGCTGGAATTGTATGGTAATTTCCCTCGTTTATATAAAATTAGATTTCCTAGTCTGCTGGAAATCATCGCATCGCTCTTTGCATTGCATAAGTGCGTACCACCCAGTTTCAGTTTTCTACAACAATCCCTCACCGTCTCAAATGTTATAATGAATTGAAATTCTTATGATGATTTTTCATTATTCATATTTCCTGGAGATAAGGTAACACACAGGGTGACTAACTATAATTGTCGCCATCGTATAACAGGACCTACAGTAGCTACAACCAAGTGTGATAGCTCATAGCTCATTGGAAAGATCAGTTCAAATGGGATCTCAGACGGCACATTTCAGCTCAATCTGAAAGTGCGTTCGCGCACAGAGCGCGAGCGAAAATAAAAAGTCACGATTTAGACGTTTTTCAGCCGTTTTATCGTACTTCTCTGCCTGAAAATACGTGAAAATTTCAAAATCTTGAAAAACCAACTTCACCACCACATTCCGACGTCTGTTATGAAAATTGTAAGCTATTCGACAATTTCTGAGCAAGTTGGATTTACCTCAAAATCTCACTTTCCTTTGAAATCGCACGAATTCCGTCGGGAAATGAAATTGTGAGGTAAAACCAACTTGCTCAGCAAATGTCAACCCAAGCTTAAAAGTTTCAAAGAGATATGAGAATGTCCTGGTGAAGTTGGTTTTTCTAAATTTTGAAGTTTTTACGTTTTTTCCGCACGAAGAGCGTGAAAAATCCCGGGAAAACATCAGAAAGGTGATTTATTTTTATTTTCGCGCGAACGTGTTATCAGACTGGGCTGCAATGAGTGCAATGTAGCGTCTGAGATCCCATTCGAGTCGCTTTCCAACGAAGTATCCCACTTGGTCGTAGCTATTGTAGATTGTAGAGTCTGACTGAGATATGATGGCGTTGGCGACAATACGTATTAGTCACCCTGTACATATCCAGGGACCTCCTCCAAGTTGAACCACCCAGTGAGTTGACGACTCGAGGACTTCGCTATGAACGTTCAAGTTTCGTCTTCTCATTTCTGTTGGTTGATTTACCGGCCGGCTTCAAATTTGTCCAGTCGCCGGGGAACATTTCATTTGCTCAAGAAAACCACGCCACGAGTGACGACGTGACGAGTGTCTGTCTGGTGTCCTTCCATCAAGCATTTGTTTGCCGTTATGCCGTTCCAGTACCACCAAAACTGACCGATGAGAAAATTAAACAACTGGAAGTGACTGACGCTTGTGGTCCCCAGGAATTGTCAACATACATATCCATAATCTGAGCATAAAGGTCAGTTATTTAATCATTCATTACATTCAACAAACAAGTCGTTTTGTTCCTGGAAATTGGAAGATGTCTGACTTTCAACTTTTGACTTATTACGTAGTTTTGCTAAGTAGACTTACTTGGGTTTTTGTCTTTGTTTTTAGTCATCGGTATGTGCCCTCATTTTATTCTATTTTGGTAATAGTACAATCCATCCACATTACACAAGACATGGGTTCGCCGATTTTTTCGTTTTGCTATTTTGCTAGAATTATGAATGATCCAACAATGAAGCCTGATACCGCAATACCCTAAAACGATGGTATGGTGGGTGGAGCCATTTTCGCTTACCTTTTAACGTCAAAGCAAATCATGAACATCATAGTTGCTGGAATTTGTAGGTTTGCAAGAGCAAATATAAATTACAATACAATCAGTTTCAGTTACTACATTTTTGTAATCATTTCAGTTCATTCATTCGTACTCCTCCGTTCAGCGGAGAACAGAAAGCATAGATATCTTTCTTGAGGCATATTTTTTTTGGTCTGTTCAGTAGGTAATAAAATTAGTTGGGGAGGGATGCTCAATTCTTCATTCGACCTAGTTTTTCTGAAGCCACGAAGTGACCGAATGGTCTTTGCCTGTTTAATCTAGCACTTTGGTCTTTGGGTAATGCATTGAACAATTTAAAACATTAGTTGAGCAAATAATAATTTGTATCCTGTGTCCTTTGGGCAATCTTTGTATGGAAGACGGTGACCGAATAAATTCAATTATTTTGGTGTTCAAAAAATCGAATTTGAACAAAGGAAAAAAAACCGCGAGACACATGCAATGAGAGAATGAGACTATACTTCTAATAGTGCCAAGGTTATTCCGATACCCAATCTAACGTTGTAAATTAAGATATTATTATTCTTGTCAACTCGACGTCGTTTGTGCCCCAGTACCACTGCACTGTATTATACTGCTTGATGAACCCGACGGCATGGCTACTTTTAAACATTTACGATACAACGTTTTCTTTCTTGTATAAACAGATTGCGTTTTATTTATGGTTAATTTTACCTGAAAGAACTCATTTAAATCGGAGGTCGTGTTGAACAACAGAATATGTATGTGATACGGGTGTAAAAGGGCCGGCCCTGTCCTGCCCGGCCCTATAAATTATTATCCATCCAACATCGGGCCCGGCCCGGCCCTTGTGTCCGAAAAATTTGTCGGCCTGGCCCGGGCCTGCTCTTGACAGTTACACCTGTCCTAGCCCGGCCCTTATACATGTCTAGCCCATACTAGTGGCTTTTGGTCTGTTTATTTTACTGTGAAAATATTTTGGGGCCGGCCCGACCCGGCCCGGCCATGAATACTATTATTATCGTCTTGGCCCGGCCCTGCTCTTCTATCGGGAAAATTCGTCGGCCCGGACCTTGACAGTTATGTCCGCTTTTCGGCCCGGCCCTTGTACACCTCTAGTATGTGACTATACCCCAAGCTGTTACAATTGATGTTATTATTCCTTACATATTAACTGTCAAACGGTAGCGGATAGCTTGGTTTCGACAGGACAAAATTTTACTAGTTTATCAACATTTACAAATGGTAATTGGTTGCTCGATGTACCACGTTATCAAGCCTACCTAACCTAACCTAGTAAATATTTCACGATTTCACTATTATCGAAAGTGGATTGCATTTTCTGGCTAAGATTCATTTGATTCAATTTGAACCAACTTAATTCTTGCAACATAACATAAATAATAGTGAAGGTTAAAGTCCCGGTTTCAATCTCTGGAAGCGGACGTCGAGTCTGCCGAATTGGACTTCTTTATATTCATCAACTCCATAGCTTACGTCACAGATTGTAAACCTTGAAATGTCACATTGATTCCTAAGTGAGTCCGACTGTTAACTCAACCTTAACTATTACTTAACAAGTCAAACAAAAATACTCAGTAATCGATATCACCGTTTTTATTTATGAGGTAGGTATGGCTTTAGCTGAACATTATCGCATACTTTGAATAAATACGGTGTTATTGTGCTCTTTACGAATTTACGCTGTCATATTATTCATAGCGACCTGGTCAAACTACCGTGCCCCTAGTAAGTTCAATAAACCCCGGTAAAAAAAACTCTTTAAACCGACCGCCACACTTGATCACACACTCAGCAAAAGGAAGGAGTGCATATTAGTTTTACATGCTCTTTATTGTAAATTTTCAGGTTTCCATCTATCTACAATAAATAGAAATGCCTATTACCGTCGCAGCCATCCTCAACTTCATACCTACGAATATATGGGGACAGCTCAAAAAATTCATTACAAAAAAAGACGACATCATAGTTTTTGATATACCATTCAAACTTTCAACAAAATATACACCAGCATTACTCATCGTGATGACGTGCTTAAGTTTTGCCAATCAATTTGTCCGAAATATTGAGATGGATTGCGCCGCGAGTGGCAGCAGTGGGGGAGGTGGAGGAGGAAGTAGCGGCGGTTGGGGTGGAGGTGGAAGTCAAGGCAGTGGAGGGAATTCAGCATTGAATGATTTTTGCTGGAATTATGAAACTTTCCTCGTCGCTAAGGCTTTAGAACCCGCCATGAGAGGATCTGTAACATACCCAGGCATTTCTGGATACAACAAAGATAAAGACGAACTTTTGACGCAGCGATATTACAAATACATCTGGCTGGCTTCGGTCGGATTGGCAGTTGGCTCATTTCTACCCCTCTTCTTTTGGAAGGTGAGTTTTGCTTAATTTCATTTAATTTGCAAGTTCAGTTCGTCTCATTAGATGAAATATAAGGTCGATTATCTTAGCCTAGTTTAAGGTCATAGCTCATCCACAGAGATATCACGCAGGGGGAGGATAAAGCCCTCTTTACGTGCAGTAACGTACTTTATTAACGTTCTGTATAACGTACTCGTTCTAACGAACAAATATAGAAGCCGCTGCCTTGAGCCCTACGCGTGTCAGAATACTACCCACCGCATTTGTCGCGTACCTTACACGAATAATCGGTTGTACATACCCAGTGGCTTCAGTCTCGAGTGCACGGTATACATTCCTGTGGTATTACCATTCGTCCTGTTCAGATGAACTGAGTGAGATGAGTATCTGATGTCAGCTCTTGAAGGTCACCGGTTGCAGATGCAAAAATCCAAGGAAGAAAGCCTTACTGAGCTCCTGTGTACTTTCTAACACAAGTCACATAGCCATGTTAATTCCTCATTTATCTCCATATTTCATATAGGGTTGTAAGAGAATATTCTCGAGCACAAATGTTTATACTTTGTGCGGTAGTTTATAGTTCGGAGAATTTCGTCATTTACATTAGCCCAAGAATGAATTGAAAAATTTTGGGGCTACATGCTACAGGATTTGAGAATATTCTCAAATATTAAATGCTTGAAAATTTAACAGCGTTACTGTGGACTAAATCTCTTTAGCATTGGCGCTACATGCTACAGGATTTGAGAATACTATCGAGAATATTCCCGACAATATTCTCGAGAATATTCTCAAATATTAAATGCTCGAGAATTTAACAACGTTAATTTCATACAGAGAATACTGTAAATGGGATATCACAGTGCATACCGCTGAAACCAATTCATATACATTTTCAACAAATTTTACTATTCCAACAGACATGTTAAGAACTTGATTAATTGTAATTTATAGTCAATATTTGTGATTCATTTCTATTTCTCTTGTAGTTCCGGGGCACTGAAAAGATCAAGTCATTGGTTCAAATAATCCCTGAAGAAAATGCGACAGAAGACCAAACTCGTGTATCTTACTATTTGGAAACAATCGGGTTCAATGGAAGTTTTGCTGGGCACTATGCATTTTGCAAGTTTTTGGCTGCAGTTTCACCCTTCTGCCAATGGTATTATTTGTGCGGTTTCATTGGAAAGCTCTACATGTATTACGGAATCAACGTTTTGCTCAATTTCATGGACGACAGCGATTCTTGGCCGAATCCGATGGATGCAGTTTTTCCTAAAATGGCCAAATGTGAGTGGGCCAAGTACGGATTCGGTGGTGATAGGGAGGTCAAGGCTGCTCAATGTCAATTACCGATGAACAATCTAACACAGTGGTCATTTTTCTTGTACTGGTGGTGGCTGGCTTTAGTTCTTGTTATAAATGCTGTCTCCTTCATTAGATTAGTCCTCATATTTTTCCCACCTTACCGTAAATGGCAGTATCGGAAATTCGTCGGGAGAGCTTGCCGTAAGGATCTTGAACAAGCCAGGACCTATACTATTCATTCCAACGGAGAAATGATAAGGAAGAAGCATAGCAAGCGCGCTATCATTGATGTCAACCTCAGCTTTGGAGACTGGCTTGTCTTGGATTTCATGAAAAGGAATCTAGAGGACTGGAAGTTCAGAGATTTCGTTCGAAGAATGGTAGTTACCGAGAATATTGTCCTTCAACTAAAACCAATTAAGACGGATTCCAACGGAACCAACGGTACAAGCAGTGGAAATGGAGGCAAATTGTACCAGAATGGACATAATAGCGGTGGTGCAAATAAGTTAGTGAATATGGAGATTGGCTTTAAACAATCAGTCCTGAATGGAGGGTCACTTCCACCGACTTATGTTGCTTGTGAAACACCAGATTGGGACAAGAACGAATTGTCACCGCCACTGAATAATGGTATGCTGGAGTCACCCTCACCCTTCCCCACGGCCCCCCCACAACTTCATTCGGCTGGAAACAATGGTATTGCAAATGACTCTGCGGTAGACCCCCCAGGCGAAGGATACTCTTTCGTCATTTCACCACCAGTCAAAATAGATAGAAGTAATTTCAAAAAGGTCGCACCACCCGCTGAGCGGAAGAAAGACTTGACCCAAAATAATAAACCGAGTTCCTCTCAACAAAATTACACGACTTGCGACGATGAGGGTTGGGATTAATTATTTTCCTCCCTCTAATTTAGTTACCACACTGTTTCGATTTAAACGAGATCCAACTCCAGTGAAGTTTTGATTTTTATATTTTACGGTACTTTTTGACATTTGTGTACGGTGAGACTAGTTAATTAAGGTTAATGTAAATGACGCGTTCTCGTTGCTCAAAGAAGCAATCATAGCAGTTATTTTTTATTGTTGTTTGTTCCGCAGACCACTTTGGCTAGATATGTTTTTAAATTTGTTATCCAGACTTTCCAGACATAATTTAATATTGAATTCTATTAAGAGTGACGCGGAACATAAATGGTTAATTTTAAGATTTAATTTTGAATCTCAAGAACGAACTCACAATTTGTATGTACCACTTTTGTATTTGCATTGTAATTTAATTGTACTTAGCTCAAATTGCTAAAACCAATCTATTGAAATGGATTTAATACACCAGTAATGATGTGATTGTTCCCATTAGTTGGGATGCGGATGCGTTTATTTCTTATAAAAATGTCTAAAAAAAATTCAGTGGTTACAAAAGACTTACCCTGTCATGAAATATGATTTGCTCTTTGATTCTCTGACTATTATCTTGGATCCAACCGCGGTGCTATTTCGCAAATCTAAACGTAGTTAAAATCCATGCACCGCGACTTGAATATTTGGTCAAGACCGTGAGTGAATTAAAAAAATACTATTTTGTCTCATTCAAGCTATTTATTAATTTCTATTTTCTATTAATTCCCAATTTATCCTATTACTTATAATATGTATAGTTTCATTAAAACAAAAGAGTTATGTGTTTTTGACTGTGACAAGATCTGTAATTAAATTTAGTATATATAAGAGTATTCTATTTCTGTTGACTGTAAGCTCTGAGAATATACAACCGATTCATTCGGAACTAATGCCGATTCTATTTCATTAGGATGATTTTTATTGCATCGATGCGGGTGGAGTAAGATAACCAACCAATCCAACCGGAAATGACCTTACACTGCATACATTAATATAGAATCTGACGGTCTTGATGATATATAGGCACTGAAAAAGTTGCTTTACTTTGAAGGGAATTTACGAATGTTTAAGAAATCAGGTTTTAACGTTTAAAAATAGAAATCTGTGAGGTGAATCTTCGCATTCTTAAAAAATTCACCAATCCGGTATTCCCAGGCGGCTTGTATTTTCTATATCGTTGAGCTGATCATAATAATTTTAATAATTTATATCACTCTTTATTTTAGGTTGTCCTAGCCTCTAGTTAGGGATGGACCGAATAGTAACCGAATACTGACCGAATAGTTGGGTTCTCAACGGAATTGAGGTCTGTACCACTGAA
>JAQGCA010001528.1:0-17125 GCA_034698945.1 Protaphorura quadriocellata
ATAAGACAATCAATTTGTTCACTCCGTGTTCTTGAATGCTTTGGATGACACTTAAATAAAGAAACAAACAAACAAACAAAATGACAAGTTTCAGGCGTGACGCCTGCGGCTGGTAATAGAGAAATTTGTCATTTGCTAAATGGGTATTAACCAAATCAGCGTCATGATAGTCGTAAATCTCAATGATTTAGGACTGAAAAGTGAAAAAATACTACTTCTGCTGTCCTGTCACGTTGCCACCTTTAACTCAATAATAGTAAACCCAGATGTATTGCATTGTTACTGTTCGTCATGCGACTAACTTTGATTGTCGAATTGTGACGTGAGAAATTTTTCGCAGTAGTAAGCTTAGCTATTGGATGAAGTCATAACAGCACGCATTACAATTTTTACAACAATTGTAAAACGCTATAACAGGAAAGACGCCACCTTCCTAATTATTTGATAACCGTGACTTTTATTACCGTGCTATGAGAGCATGGCTTCACGGCTAAATTTAAGTGCTTTGTTGTGGTAGTTCAACCCTTCCTGGTTTACTTGAATTATGGATATTAATATTAATATCAGAGTTTAAGTCAACCTGACGCCAAATGCTAATATTGCCCTTGCCTTCGGATTTGACGCTCGTCAAGAATTTCCTTATGTCCACATGTGATCGTTTGTTTCCCGAGTAGTCCTAAATTACAATTACCACTTATAAACTGTAAAGCCAAAGATCCCGAGGATATCTCTGACACACGTAGGACTTCGAATGTGTTTTTCATTGTTCATTCATTTCATTCGTTTTTCTTTTCTTGCAATCACAATCACAGTAATTGTTCTACACGACAATTCTTTGCTTAGTTCACCTTAAGCATTAAAAGAGGGAAATGGGTGTTTTTCTGTGGTTTCTGAATTCGCTCGTTCCGCTATAAAATCAGTCCTTCATGACAATTTTTGGTGGGTCTCCATAGATTGACAAATTTTTAGATGGACAAAATCCATCTAATCATAATCGACATCATACGTCACGAAGAAATTGAAAACCTCAGGGACGAATGCGGGCGTTCACCTCAACTTAATCTTTATTTAGATTTATAATCTTCATCAGCTCTGAGGCGGGCTTACTAGTGCCCATTCCGTTGTACCGGCCAGGGTACTGAATAATTGTCTCAATACGATAGGTCAACCGAGATGACCACTAGGGACAGGACTTAACAAAGTTTTGTCAAACCTTTTGCTAGCAAGGACAATAAGCCAGTTGATGATGTGAGACGTGGTTAACTTCCACAGAAAGTATTGAGTTGAATTTTTTGAGAAGACCGTCTCCAGAAGTGATCACTGACCTTCGAGCAAAGCTATAGTCAAACCTTCCAGATGGGTTAAGCCTGTTTGGAACAATTGCAAATTACATTGCAGAACCTATGTATTTAATTAAAACTATTAATCCTGAATCCACACACACTCCAAATATGATTCAACCGACAGCAATTTGTGTTTTCTGCAAAAACCATCATAAAACGTCGTCAAGTATAAACATAGACATAAATACGTACAAACAATTATGTACAAAGGATCATATATGTGACACGTTACACACGACAAACAGATCTCAATACCTTGACTTAGGTTGACTCGCTTGAGTGATTTGCTAAAAACACGGCAATTAACCTTCCACGCATTAATACGTTTCTCACTCCAACGAATTCATTCAATTCTCATGCAGGCCAAAGGGGCTATGGGGACAACAAACGTGCGCCAAAAGCACAATTTTAAGAGCTTTATGAGGGTTTAAAATAGCATATAATCTCCGCGGGTAACACATTACGTGGACTTGCAAAATAAGGAACTTGATTTCCAAAATTTAATATGGGGAACTATACACGCACCGGCAATCAAATTAACAAAACACGAGTATACAGTTTTGACTTTAAAACTTCTTAAACTTTAATTTCTGACTTCAATGTAATTTTAGATTGTGTGTTCATATTAGTGAGTATCTAAATTCAAACATCAAGCCTGCAACGTGTCACTAATTAAAATAAGTAATTTGCGCTGAAATAAACATAGGCCGCCGAATCAGTGGACGCAGATGGATTTCTAGTTGAACCTCTAAGATCGAAATTACTCGTGTAGAATATTTTTAACTTATGACTGGAAAAAGTATTATGCACATCCTTAATCAAATTCTGTATGTCGTAGTAACTCTAAAGAAGTTGCACTCGTATTACTACTACTTTTAGTAGGGCGGAATATGATTTTATAGAATAGGATTTGGATCACGCAACGTGGCTAATAATTTTATGACCAGTTTGTTTTCTCGGGACAATTAGTAGGAAAACATCAATAAGAACGGATTATGTAATCTAGATTAGCGTTTGCCGAGAAATGACAATATATTATGTGGTTGTAATTGTAACAATTTTACGCCTAAATCCACACTCTGTAAAACCGTCAAATTAGCAATTAGTATCCCAAACAAGGTCTCTACCACTCACTCAAACTATTATGCCTTGTCACCCCAGAAAACAAAACAATTTTTTTTAACTCCAAGCAAAAAGTGTAATAAGAATCGCAAAGCGGTATAAGCATAGCATGAGCATTTTTGTATTCGAAGACAAAGCCGCAGCCGTAGCCATATACAATGCAGAGCGAAAATTTAGTAATGCCAACAAAAACGCACCAACAATAGGCAGTTCATTGTTAATGAATTTAAACGTTGTTTGTCTGTGGAATTGTCCAAATACACGAACTACTGTCCATTGCATTGCATTACATATTTTACGATACACCTACAACTAGTACAACACCCTTCACTATCACTTCCCCTCGTATTGGATCATTTAGCATCTTATCTTCGTTCCATAAGGACACTGACACTGTGACCCAAACCCAGTCAAAAAGGAAAAAAAACAATGCTCAGAATTTTTTACGTGTCGTGCCCTAATGAGAGTCGCTACCTGGTACACCTCAGTTTCAGTTTCATTTTCATTGCTAAAATTTTGGCATATGCATATGGCATGCGTCATGTCTTTGTCTACCCCTCACATGCGTAAATACCTCATAATTCGTAATTCCAACCAAACCCAAGGGTTACGCTCATTTAATTCACGACTGCAATTAACAAAGGATTGCATTTGAATGGAATACAAAACTACAGGGTTAGATTTGGTCAGCCCCAACCTTAGTTTGGTATATAAAGGGCTCGACCGACCACATTTGGACATTCAGTATCATTTCAGGTTCAGCTTGGAAAACAATATTCTTAACGAAAACCCGTCTTCCAAAGACTCAGAAATCTTCAATTAAAATGGCCAAGTTCACCATTGCTTTTCTGGCATTATTTGCCGTCGTCGTCGCTGTTATCGCTGCCCCAGCAGCTGAGGAAAAGAAGGAAGAAACCACTAAGGACTTGGACACAGCTGCAGGTCACCTCTATGGCGGTTATGGCGGTCTTGGTTATGGAGGCTATGGACTCGGTTATGGAGGATATGGCGGATATGGCGGGTATGGCGGGTATGGCGGGTATGGCGGATATGGACTCGGATATGGAGGCTACGGTCTTGGATATGGGGGTTATGGCGGTTATGGTGGATTCGGTGGTAAGTGCCCGAAGATAGTTTTCAAATTTCAAAATTGTGATAAAAATTAACATTACTTTTCTCCTTCTTTTCAGGATTCTACGGTCGTTGAGAGAAATCTTACTGTGCCGACTTGAATCAGTCTACCAACAACTACTACTACCTGAAACCCCGACTTTCTTAAAATTTTCCATCTTCCAGAAGTCTTACCAGCAACTGTAATAAATATGACGCCCAAATTCTGTGATCTTAATGTCTTCAGCTCAAAATGCCACTTATTTAAATATTAGAAAACTGTGTGATCATTAGGCCTAAATTTAACGTTTTGTTGACGTCTGTGTGCTATGTGAAATTTTTTTTGTACAATTTTATTATTTAATTGAAAGTCTCAGTCAGAAATAAAATTAGTTTATTCGGACCGAAAAACATTTGTGAATTTTGTATAAATTCTTCTTTGCATACGGCAAGCGCAGTTTCAGTCAATAATTGAATGGAATATTACACACAAGATGATCTCACGTATAGTGTAGTTGATTGTAGTATACCGCAATCAACTACTATACATGAAATCTTCCTGATTACACATTATAAATTTACAAATTCGAGTACCCTAGTGAACTGGAAAAGATTTCAGCAATGTGGAAGAAATAATGCTTTTACTTCGGGAGCTTTCCAGATTTAAAACATACATAAGTTCATTTATGCAACGATCGGTTTGACTTTCATAATTCAAGTCATTCAAAATAAGTTAGAATTACTTCCGTAGATGGATTCACACAATGATAACTTTTTTATTTTCTATTTCTGTACGACAGACTGAACAGTAATCGCTCCAGTATGCTCTTGAAATCATTATTTTCGGTCAAATATATTTCCATTTTGTATGACAAATTTTGGTTCATGTGAAAACTGTCAATAAAAGTCTTCTAAATTCATCAAACGTGCAGGGGCAATGAGAAGTGATAAATAATTTTATTTGCAAAACAATTCTCATGGAAAGGACTACAAGAATTTCATTTTCCTCACATTTTGAAACTAGTGAATCAAATTAACTTTATTAACAGGGCATCTGAAGAGTCATTCAAATACAAATCTTTCGTGATAGTCAGTCGTGAGAACCTGAACTGACTGAGTCGTTTGTACATAAACAAACTAAATAAGTCCATCATCGTGTAGCTGAAATTACAACTCATAAGTAGTACGTACTCAGTACTCATCAATTCATCTTAATATTTGAATGGCCTGGCCGACCGCCGACCTCTTTACCGGTGAGTCGATTTATGAAAAAGATGATACAAATGATACATTAGAGTAATTAAACACTTGAGCGACTCTTATGCTTTCTCCGGCAAACCTGACTTTCACTTCCGTGATTAAACAAACCAAAAACCTTCTTCATCTTGGAGCATTAGGTTCATTATGTCTGCCCTAGCTCCTCTGACCAACTCATGCATGCATGCCATTTCATCTTCATTATAGCAGTTCTCTTTGGTCTCGTCGATAGTCAAGTCGTCGTTGAAGTATGATGATGATGAGTATCTCGTCATATTCTCCTCTTTATTTATTAGGCTTTGGTTTAGGTCACCCATCTTCTACAAATAGCTTTCCACTTGATTATACAATGTTCGAAGACTTCATAACGACATAACTAAGAAGGGAGGGTCGATACGATAGGTTACATAACCACAGCAGGGAAATCTCACGGCTCAGATTTTGATAAAATTATTGTAGAAAACTGTGGTCAAATCCCGAGAACATTTGTTGCTTCCCCCTCTCCTGACTATGCTTGTTTGTTAGAAAAACAAACACACATTCTGGGTTATACTATGGACTTATTATCAATCCTGAATCTGACAGAATTCAGATATCACTAATTTTTTGTCAAATTAAGGCTTATTGTCAATTTTTACGAGTGAGAAAGCCCACCTCCCTGAAATGTAGCTTCGGAATTCACCTTATTATTACGAATCCATTACTGCATAGTCCTTACACCAGAAGCAATGTCTATGTAACCATGTTGGCTACCCTGGTGGTACCCAATTAGGGCACTTTACCGATTTATGAAAGCGAAGGTGGAAATCACCCCTGCGTATGCAAGGTAAAACCACATAGTACATAGAGAGTCTGGTGCGTATGACATTAAACTCGTCTGTTGTCTTACATTTCAAACACTCTTCAGAATATTTACTGCTATGGTATAATTGGCAAATTGATTAAGTTACAAACCAATTCACAGTATTTGCAAATGTTAGTAGTTCTTCATTACCTTACAATCCAGATACTCCGAACGTGCGATAAAAATACTTTCTAAAATCCCAGAGATACCATGCTCGTGATTTTGAACAGTTTTAAGTTATAAAGGAGTAACTCCTCAAAACCCTTCTTGTCTAACCGGACTCTTAAGTGCGCCAGTTTTGTCTTTGTAGGTAATCAGGGTTTTGCGAGAATGGTGTTAATTTTTGTGAAGATTCTGAGTCCGTCCATTCCATCCTCAGTGTTCCATTCCATAACCCACGCCTAGTCTAGTCAATCGTCAGTCAAACATTAACATTATGATTGGATATTACGATACTGGGATGGAGATTTACAGTTACATCACAGGGGAAGAAGAACTCTTGGAGAGCCTCGAAGCCGGCAATTCAATTAGGATTTTACTCCGTTATGAAAATGACATTTGGGATGATGGCCCATATAGGAATGGGCCGAATGGTAGAAATGACTATATCCTAGGCGTGATTCTAACTAAGTAAGAACCCATTAGAAACCCTCGTCCGTACATAATAATATATCTGGCTAAGAAGTCAAGTGGGAAAATATCCGAGTACCAGCACAAGTAGTATTTTTTTTTCTCTTCTTCTTTTTCTACTTCCTCCCGAGTCATTTCCATTGAGCAATAATTTTGGCTACGATTTGACTTTATCTGGTTCACGGTGGAGAGTTTAGTTTAGCCTCTTTCAGGAGGTACTTAAGTAAAGGCAGCTAGCTAGGCTAGGCTAGCTTGGGATACTTCTAATGCAATCTAGTATAATGCCCCACGCACTCCTTTCCTAACGTTCCCATAATATAATAATAATGGGAGAATATGATGAGGTGGGAAAAACTGGGGGAAAGGAGAGAAAAAAAGAAGACCGAGAGAGAAAAACCCGGGTAACTCCTTACCCGGGATGCTAGGCAAAAGGCAAGGCTTTCCTATCTTAATAAGATTCATGAAGAGCATGTCATATTTTATACAGATAAGTCTTTGTAAAGCGTTTTCCCCTCCTTCGAGGAAAAAAAGTTGCGAGTCATAATTCTGTCATTTTGACTTCTTACTTACAAAAAGTATAAGGGGGTATAACAGTTGGAAAAACTCTGATTTCGGGGTACTGGTCGTGGCCAAGTGTAATAGTGTATATGTTACGCCCCAGTACATGTGAGGCTGAGTAAATCTTGGGGAAAATAAAGGATTAGACAATCTTGTGATATAATGAAATATTACCGGGGAAAGAGAGCAGTTAGTCCCTTGGAAATAAAGTCGAAACACTTGAGTTTCTCTAAAATACTCTACGTGTTTAGGTAGATAAGTCGAAATTCACTCCCGGGCACTACCCGGAATGTCAGTCTGCCACATTTTCTTCTGGAATAGAGTTTCTCCAAGTAAAAGTGGTACATGCTTATGTTAGACGCATTACTCTCATTAATAATCTGATACCACTTCCCTTGTCTTCCCCCAACCTAAGAATAAAAAAATAAACCCCACAAAATCCTACTAATTACATCCTCTTGATGAGTAACAGGAACAGGAACAGGACAGACAGCATGCTACATTGTACATATACAGTGCTGTGGTTGTGGTAATTGATTCGATGTCCAAAGAATTTAATTTAAAATCTGTTTATCGACAACATTTTAATCACAAATCTAGTTTTGGATAGAAGTTAAACACAAAAAATAATTTAAAAGTCTTAGCTGGAGAAAAATCCTAGAAAAGAGAAATGTGGAGAAAGTACACTTTCCCCGACACTGCACCGTGGCTCTGATAGGGTGTAATATGAATGCATTTTCCCTCTGGCCAAAATTATTATCTATTCGAATAAAAACAACATTAAGTCAAGCGCGAGCAGGGAAGCCTTTCGAAAAATGCATATTAACATCACATATTCGCACCGGTTATTTCTTTCTCTACGAATTGTCTTAACTCTCTTCCATTCTCGATAGTCAATTGGAAACTACACAATATTGTATAAGGATAGGATTGAGAAACTATTCTCAGTCATAAATACGTCCATGCATTTACGTGAAAGACGGATCCCTATTCACGTAATGTTACGATGAATTAAAAGGAAGGTATCAAATACATTGCGTATTATGGGCTACTTAATATTGACTATTTAGAGGGTGGTGGGTACCTGTTATGTGCCCTGTTATGTGTCCGGCATCCTGTATGAGCCGAACCCGTGGGAATTAGTGAAAGACTGAGACATGGAGTTTGAGCACAATTTTATGATAGTTTAAGATATCATTAATAAGGAAGCGGGGTATTTATTCTTATACTGTTAGGTAACACAAGGTAACCTCAAGGTAATTTTTTTTTATAACGAATTGAATTTCTTGGAAGATAGACGACGGTTAAGAACGAATTCCGCCGTTCACATCTCAAAATTGGGACGTAATTAAGATACTTACAAGACTTACAAGAGCTTTAGGTTAGGTTTGAAGGGAAAATAATCAAATCCCTTCCCAGTATACTTTTAAGATGATTATTACTCCGCCACTCAGCGCCTGTGGCGCATCGGATTTTGAAGCGGAGCAGCTGGTCGAATTTTTTATAAAATTGTCTCCAGAATGCATATCTTCATTTATCTCCGACTCCGTCCTTCCCAGTTCGGTTGCATGTTGAGAAGATTGTGCACCCACACTGTGTTTGTCTTACATATTTACACGTATTTTATGAAAGGAAAGAAACGAAACTGTTATGAATCGAATGAGTATCGAAATGGAAGGAGTTTATTTGTAAAGTTGTTGGTTCTGGTAATCCGGAGAAGTCGGAAAGATATGGGATTCGAGATCAAAAGGAAAGCTGTGTGACTCGAAGGATTTGGCCAATTAGTATACAAAAAAGGGATTCAAAAAAGTAGTGTGGGGATATTCTGAAGAAAGGAACCCGGAGTCAGGAAGGAATCGGGGCGAAGCGTATTCCATTGCCGACATATAATAAAACTTGCCCTAAGCAACTTATGAAAGGCTTTTGTGCATGTATTATGTAAAGAAAAGTATTAGTCAGGGCCAGCGCAACAGCAAATAAAGTTTTATACGGATAAAAAATCAAACTTTATTATCCCTTATACTTCCTTCCCACAATACTTTTCACTTTTTCTGCTTTTTAATGTTCGAAAATAGATTTGCAATTACTGAAACTCTACCCAATAATTCGGTATGAAAGGTAGGAGCGGCCGCGAAAGGATTTGATACATAAAAGTGAAGCAAATCCTGAATCGATATTCACGAACAAAACGCGCGAGCACAGCTCAGGTCAACAAAGTTGTAGAATGGAATTTCCGGATCCGGACCGTTAGAATGATTTAAAAAAACTTATAAGTAAAATTCTGAAAAAGGCGTGGTATGTCAGCTCCACGTTAAGTCATTCACATGCATGGCCCCACTACTAAAAAAGCCTGGTGGATTACCATGCTTTTTAATTTCTTCCACGCGCTGTACCATATTGCACTGTAAGTTTTACTTCAAGCTCAGATTGATGCTCTAATAATATTGTACCGTTCACTCAAAAACCCATTTACTTAACATCGCACTTTTATTAATCATTTGTGACGCCAAATGAATGGCGTAAACGGAACGGCGTATGTACAGACGACGAAGGAAAGTTTGATTATTTGGATAAAAACCTAACGAGGTTCACAATCCCCAATTAATTTTGTCCACTAAAATAAGACAAAAGAAAATACAATACAGTGAGTCCTAAAGTTAGCGCAGACCTTCATGGCGAGGCACCGGTAAAAGGTTTTTGAATTAGCTGGCCTCCTGTACTTTATTGTTAACGCTTACCCAATGTGAGAAATAAAATATTGTCCTACTCCTCCCATATGGTTTAATGGAAGGGGGGACATTGCACGCCCTGCACTAATTCTAGGACACACTGTAGTTATACTTATATAGTTAACCCGAGATGAAATTACCCGTTTATATTGGGATACCTAATCCCAAAATCATACTTCCGAAATAACTATTAGCCATGTAACAGAACTAATTATCTACTACATAATTCCATCCACACGGAATGTAGTTACTCGTATAATTCCTAAAACCGATTTTAAATTTAACATTTAATACGCACGTACAATTTTGTCATTAATAGACGAGGAACTTGACTGACAGGATACACAGCAACAGCACGGACTAATAGTATACAACTCTCATTCGCATCCAACAGTATACAATTCTCATTCGCATTTAATCACACTGGTTTGAATCTTTTGAATTACCTGGTTAATTAAATTAATTATTTTTCATTCTTTTGACCTTAGCCCTGCGATTTTTCATCCAAAACTGTACATTCTTTGGTTCTAATCTAGGAAATTTTTGTCGATAGGGCATTCTATTCAATTCATCTGTGTACTTAAGTATGAGATTGTGACTAGGATGTGTGTTGAGACCAAACCACTGTTCAAGTCGAGGAACCTCTGTGACGGGGTCAATGAATGTCCGATTCCGCTTTCTACGTTCATCAAGAGCCAGTGAGTTCTGAGCCGAGGGTGAACCCCCAAGAGCCAAAGAACTCAGACTCACATCTCCACGATTGGAATTAATGAAGGAAGAAATGAGGTCGGCACTGGAGGCCGATCTCGGAGAAAACATTTCATCACCCCGAAGTCGGGCAAGGGATTCATGATGGCCCAGGGCAGCTCGATGAGAGGGGATGAGGCCATGAGGGAAGTCATGAAATATGTCCAATGGGCCCCCACCGTGGGCCAACTTCCCCATAGGTAACCCGAGATGTTTTCTATTCAGGGCAACTTCATATGCCATAGCGGCAGCGGCTGCAGCGGCAGGTGATGTGGAGTTGTTGTTTCCTCCAGGGGAAGTGTCCAAATTAGACCCGCCACTCGAGTCGGGAAAATTTTGTCCAAAATTGAAACTATTGAATTGACGGTAAGCCATGAATGAGGGATGATCGAAGAAAGGGTGAAAACGTGAGATCATGGAAGGTGGTCCGCCAAAATCAAAATGGTGATTTGGAGATAAACCTGGAGAGCTTCTCGGGGACAAAGATGTCGAAGAAGATTCCTGATCATTTTCACGTTCGCGATCCTCCTCTTCTTCGGTCACACGCCTTCCCTCATCCTTAGTGGCTATGGCATCTTCAGTGATTAAATTCGTCGATAACTTATTGTTATTATCACCGTCGTCGGTCTCCATCGGGCTTTTCCCACTCAAGTCCTTAGGTTCTTCCATACTTGCAGTTCGGGTCAATGTCAGGTCTTCGTTATGGCCATTCTTCTCTCCCCCAGATAAGGATACATCTTCAACGCTGATAAAATCATCATCAAATTCTTCTTTGATCACAACTGAGGTGGATTGCAAACATTCTGGGGTCGTGACAGCCAATGATTTCTTTTCCGGAGTATGCTCAAGATCATTGTTAGATGGCAGGTATTCGTCATGGCCTTCCTGGTCGCTGTTACAAGTGCTCGTCGAATTGTCATTTTCATTCTCGTTTCGGGAAGATCGTCGACTGTCCAGAGCAGTATCACGGCCAGGAGATGATGAACGACCACGGGATGATTGTAAAGAGAGTTGTGATGATTGGGAATATTGTGCATGGAGTTGAAGTTGCTGCTGGTGAGACAAATGAGAAGTTCCAAATGGTTGATGATGACCAGGAATTCCATTGTACCTTAGCTCGTTTCGCTTCTGTGCTGTTAAGACATCAATTTTAACACAATCAATTTTCATCCTTGTATGTTTGAATGCTTTGGAATATTATGTAGTATGTAATAATTTAGATTAGCTGGATAAATACCTGCGCGAGCATTTTTAAACCAGTAGATGACGTTGTTCACGTCTAGTGGTTTACGGTCCTTCCTGCAATCCAGAAGATTCAACTCCCGAACATATTGCTGGATCTGGACAGAAGAAAAAAAATTAGCACAAGTCGTTACAGAATTAACAAAGGCGAAAAATCTCAAGGAAACCAGGTAGCGATACTGTGTATGCCTCGCCAAATGTTTTGCCGGACACCTTCAAATCAATTACCGGATATGACTTATGGAATCAATATAAGTTACTTGTGTAAGTTCAAATTGAAGAACTTTTAAATTATTTGTGAGGTATCCAGAACCACAACATCGGTAGTTTAGTTACTCTCTGGATTTGATAGAAATCTTCAAGGGAAGAAAACACTATAAACACGGGGACAAAACACTGACATCCTTTGCTTAGAACGATTGCGCACAATATCAATTTCGATTGACTGCTTTGGAGTAACTATTTGGCTCAAATCCTTCGTTCGTTGTAATATGATAGTATGTCAGAATGGTAAAATGATTATTGAACCACATGCATGCAGGGATCGAACCTCAAACGTATGGGGAAAAATTCGTCAGCCACACCATATCTCGAAAATCACCATTACAAATAAAAAACAAAGTACGCACCTGATGCCTAGAAGGATGAGGATTGTCAGCAAACCATTGTTGCAGTTTCGGAAGTTCCATTTCCGGGTCAAAACTTGTTCTCATTCTTGTCTTCTGAGCGGACAAGCCATGAAAGACTGGATGATTGTGATGATTAACTTCCGAGAGAAGTCCATCGTCCATGAAACCAGTTGACTTATTGGGATGTTGATGATGATTCAAAAGATCTTGATGACGGTGGTGATGAGGGTCGAGTGAAGAATGGTGATGGTGACCTATCGTATTGGATTGTAGGTGAGTAGATGAAGAAGAAGAATTCATTCCTGAAGATGAAAGACCATTTAACAAATGACCCCCATTCCCATCACCAGGCGATCTTCCTGGACTCAAAATCGTCGCTGTCGTCATTTCATTCCCATTGCCATTGCTAGCTGCTGTCGAGGAATTGTGACATGAGGCAGAAGGAGTACAAGGACCAACACTGGATTGGAGTTGTGGCGGAAACCCGCCAAGATGAGAATGATGTTTCTGAAGTGATTCAACTAGTCCTGTCACGGTTTGGTGATGCTGAGCAGAGTACCAATCATCAAATCGTCGCTTCACGTCTTCTGCTAGATTCTGTGGCCAATGACCTTTGACCAGTTGCGTTAAAGTTACCTGTGGAATTCAAAATAGAGAATTTATAACATTTAATCATGACGTCCCGTTCGGTCTTGGCTTTGGCGTTGGTTGTTCGGGCATGTTTCAGAAACATTCCCTCCACGAACAAGTGAGTCCTTATAAGTTCGGGAGGCTTGATGGACCCGCCGGGGTATATGTAATTCAATTTGGTCTTCACATAAAAAGTAGTTTCCTTGTAAACCAGTTCATATTTAGTGAGCTCTACGAGGCTCTACTTATGTTATATAAGAATTAAAGTTCAGTCAAGTGAAAGGCAAAAATTTGCTTAAAAACGGCGAGCTCATTCCCTAAATGTGCAGGTTTTGGGTTTTATTGTCACAGAATTATAGATTAGAGTGGAAACTGAAAGGCACAAATGATATTAAATGAATAAAGATTTTAATAAGAAAAGGTTAACAAAATAATACATAAATGCAAGTAAAACACATTTGTGAGAGGCTTTCGAATTAAAATGTGTCTTCATCTCCTAACTTTACGTGCGTGGGGAAAGGAGTAAAAGAAATTGTGATTGTGAAGGACAAAATCAGTGCACTCGACTACTACAAACGAAAATGAAGAGTCTTTGAGAGGATTAAGCGGATTGGAGACCTCTTATTCTAAAATCTGACTAAACTAACTCCTTACATTCTAAGCATTTATTCTTCTTAGGGAGAATAAAATACCCTATGATCATGATAGGCATGCACAAAGAATTAAAAGTAAAACCACTAATGCACAGTCTAACGACAGACTACTGCTCAACTTATACTAACTATACAAGTGTGAATGGGTATCGTATATTACCGGTCCTGTCTGATTAGGTAAGGTATTTGGGCATATAAATTTTTGAACATAAACCTGTTCACAACTAGGCCATTAATTTTAATTGATCTGTGTAGATCTGCTAATTAACGATCCTTCAATTTCAAGTGGTATTTATGAATCAACTAATTCAGAAGTTGTAGACGATTTTAAACCGACTACGTTTATAAGAGATGAGATTTCGTTTTCTGGACGGGCAGACAAACGAGTCAATAAGTTACTACCACCCCAGTTTAAAGTTTAAGGTTAACCATTCCTTTACACATAATGCATATCCGAAAATGCATACACTCACACAAGCGTAAAATGGCCGGGTTTGCCCACCCTGGACCTACTTCTGTATGTCTCTTTGTTTGGCTTAATGCCGGGTCCGAATGTTGACAACAGCATAAGCTGAAATTCTTGACCGCAATAAAAGGAACTAACTAACTAATGCCTAACCCTGTCACCAATATAGAATTTTATTGCTCATAGTGACCTAGCCCGGTCCTGAAGTACTTCTCTCGACCCTTCACGGTTCTATGCATTCCTGTTGTCCTTTTCTTCCATAAATCTACATAATCAAAAGGCGTATCTTTGTTTTCATTTACTATAAATTTGTAAATAAAAGTCTAATCCTTACGATAGAACGAGGTAGACTAAATTTAAATGGATTTTGCTCTCATTTTCTTCATTTTTTGACGTTTTAGAAAATTGTGAGTCGAAAGAGTCCCGGTCCCGGCCCAGCAATTTCCTTTGACAAGAGTGGTCGTTCCATTCGGAGTTATAAGATTCGATGTGTCCTTTCCGTGGTACCCTCACACATACGAAGGTATGAGGACTTTGTCTAACATTCAAGCACACCTAGACTGGACGCATTTATCAAAATAACCTTCGACACGAGATCGAGTGTATTCTCCATGAGTGAAAGTTGGGAGAAAGTCGGTCTAAGTGATCCAGCTTCTAGCAATAGATCTGAACCGTACGATGGTATGCCCCCAGTTGCATCTTTCTTGCATCGATATTGTGGATCTGATTGATATGAGTATTTTGGATTGGGTGGATTATTATTACGATCTTTCGGGGGTTGGTGCCACCGCATTTTTAAGATAATTCGATTCCACCTCAAACTTGTCATCAGAAGGGAGTATTTATTAGTCGCGTTACATCTTTGTTACAGAGCAGAACTGACAGTGCTGCGGTGAGGAATCGATCCCTCTGACAAACATGGAAAAGTGGCTGTATAAAAAGGCTTTGTTGTACGACAGTTCTTTTATTTACTACTTGAAGTACATTCTTCAAGAAAGACAATTCGTACTTTACCTGATGTTGACCAAGCCTCACCGGTGAATGTCAGTTAATGTGTGTAGTTTGCTAAATTAATGTAAACTCTTAAAGTAAACCGCATTGTCGATCCTACATGTAACTATTTCATCTTGAGCCACCCAACCAGATTTTAAAATGAAATAAAACATAAAAACATAATCATCAACTTGAAGGGATTTGATATTTGATTTTGAGAAAATGCTTTGGCCGGATCGTCAGTCACAAACAATGAAGAGGGAATAAAATATAGAGCAGAAAAGGGGTTACCTCAACGAGTAAGGACTCAAACTCTCGAGTCAAATAATTTGATACAAAGAAGAGGGTAAAAGATTTGGAATGAAGAAGACTCGAACTCGACTCAAGAACTCAAAACTGAAAAGCCTTTAACGAAATAAAAGAGAGATTAAATATTCTCCCCTTTCAAAACCCAAAGTAGAAAATGTATACAGAGTAACACAAATAATGCCCACTTCAATAAACCCTTTTTCCTACCTGATCTCTTCGTATAATAAAGTAGTCTCGCAATACTACAAACTGCTACATCTTCTCAAATAATATATCATTTGATATCAAGTTAGAAATTTTTAATCCCTTCTTAATTCATACATACCGTTTACCTTCACCGGCCCCCCTTCGGTCGGCTTTGTATTTGTAATTGTAAAGGTGAGTCTGAAGTGAGTTCTTACGAGTATAACTTTAGCTCTTCTATTTTCCTACAAAGATCCGTGCGTGGATGCATACTAAAACCAATTATACTAATACGGAGCTCACTGTCGTCGTCAATTTAGAAATCGTCTGAGTGAACTTGAGCGAACACTAACACGATGGCATAAAACATATGATCTTTGGCACTCTCAGTTCACTGCGCTTCAATGAGGAGGATGAATTAAATAGGTGTTAAATCAAAACTAATTTGTATACAAGGTATCACGATATGCGCGTATTCTCCCCATGCATGCCCCGTTCAAAGATAAATAAATATTTTATTTATGATCTTTTTTAACTAACTAATAATCGAATGGTAGAATTGTTCAATTTATTATGCAAGCACTGAAGCAGCTATTAATTAGTCAACAAATTTTGTGACACAAGGTTTCAGATTCAGATTTAGATCTTATATTATTCAATTAATTGGATTTGTATAGTATTCCCAATCAATCAGGTCTAATATTTTAGTTTGACTATTCTACATCCGATTTGGATTATCTATTAAGTTTCCAATATTCTAGGACCGGACCAACCAAGCAAAAATCTTACTAAACAGGATGCACAATCCGTAAAAATTGAACACTTAAATATTGTAATAACTAAAGCAAGATAACATTTCTCTTTGTGAAAATTAGCTGAGATTCTCTTGACAAAATCTTTTCCCTTGTGTGTACTTATAAAAATAAGCCTAATTTTTTGCTTCGATTACTAATCCTGAGAGGTGAGCCTTGTGGAAGTATTAAATCGTATCTTGAGCTCGGCATACGTACCGTATCGTCTCAAGTATCACCATCACCCTTAATCCTTTCCACAAAAGCGAGGTGAGAACTCAAAGAAACTCATCCCTGTTGAATCGTCATCAGGAGATTTTCCCTTTGAACATTTTATTCCTCATTCTAAAGGGGAAGAGAGATTCGAGAAAATCTGAGCCGTGATATTTGTAAAGTTTAACTTTAAGTAAGTACGTAAATAAAATACTGTACATAACTGGAGTCCTTGTTTCTTTTTTTAAACCTTGCATACAAATCACTCACAAATATAGAACTAGCTTGAATTTTGCACTCTTCTGCCTGTGACTCTGGCTTGTTATTTATTTTATGAAGAAAAATCCTTTCTTTGTTGCAAATCAAGTCTGGCGTGTATCCTTCATCCCTTCAACCATCCAACCGTGTGTTACACTTTTCAAACATCCAACATATTTTTAAGCCTTCCTTCCTTCACCGGGTTTTTCCTATTTATTATTGATAAGCCCAAAAAATTTAACAAGAAAATGTACTGTACTGTGGTGGAAGTATTTAAAAAACAAAATGATGACTCATCACCCCCTCTTAAGTCTGGTGTAGTTCTGTAGTTGGCTTACCAAATGCAAATATTTCAAATTTATTTGCCGACCTAGTACATCATTTAAATTGTGATCTTAATTCTTCCGCATTTATTTTA
>JAQGCA010001529.1:0-17123 GCA_034698945.1 Protaphorura quadriocellata
ACGTATACTGAGTCTTAGGCTAACGTTGTTGTAACGTCAGTGATTATCGTTTAAATAAATGATGATTTCTTCTTCTTCTTCTTGTGACCTGAAACCCAAGTGGAAGACCCTCCAGACTTCATATTGAACCAGCCCACCAAATTCCAGGAACGTCAGTCTAAGTGGGAGGGTCAATCGAATGGGAATGGTGAACCCTAAAAAATACATGTAAATCTCCCTGCCACTTTGTTGATTCCAAAATTTGAAAAATGATTTTGAAAATTCACTCATTTTCTAGATTTCAATAACAATATTTATTTTGAGAATCAAATCATTATTTCAGAAATTTTGAATAGTTGAAAGTTTCATTCATTTGGAACGCCTTGTACCTAATTGTAAAAAACGCAACTAGTATTTACTCAGTACCAACTCTGATTTTTAATTTTTATTCATATATGTAGGTTATAATAGAATCAATGTGAGTGATGTGATGCGTTTCTTTGATGAAAACGGGAACTGCTTTGCGGGTGATTTGATCAAGAATGAAGTGAGACTTCGGAATGGGTACAAACTCCTGGGTGAGGGATGTTCCGCAGACCCCCAGTTGAATCAGCATCTCTTCAGTCCACCTTCGGTTAGAGATTTGGTGAAATATCCCATTTGGCAACGTCACTTACTGGATGCAAATCAACCACTCTGCAGTCCTTTCAAACACCTCCAATGCTCCAAGACAACTGCAAAATGTGAATGCCGTCCAGGCCTGATTTGGAGGGAAGATCCTTTTGAGATTCATCCCACACCAACGTCATATAGTGGCAGTACAATCGAAGTCCGAGGACTGCGTGACCGTGAGAAGATTTGCACATTTGCCATGAACAAACCGTGTCAGATGAGAGAATACCCAGGAGATGAAGAAATTGATTCCAAAGCATTGAGACCAAAGGAAATTAAGGAAGGAATTCCATTAGCTTCGTATTTCTCCATTTTCCATCGTTTTGGCTCAGAGTTGAGTGAACAAACTCTTCGCCTTACTGGTACGCCTCTATTCTATTTCGAAGTTATTATTATGTACTGAAATATTAGGTTTTTCGTATATTGGACCCAATGTACGATGTACGACCGGAATCTTTCGTAAATATCATTATAGAAAAGTTTCACTGAATGCATTTCTTGATGCTTGCAGATTTCCAAATTCAACCTCCAGGTTGTGGAGACAATGAATGTTCTCGATCCCTTTACGGCCAAAGACAGCGTGTGTGTGCCCCTAGGGGTTGGGACCAGGATATTGTTTTCAAAGTGGAAACAGCTTTTCCTCCGAACATCCTGGGACTGGTTAATTTTCCCGAACCCCTTGAAGTTGGAGACACATGCAATTATGACCGCCACCATCGTTTGTTCATAATTTCTGACCAAGAACTATCCGACGCTAATTTCTGGGCCAAACGTAAGAAAACGCTTGAAGACCTAAATGAAAGCGGCAGAGTGAGTTATTGTGACTTGTTGGGTTTCCGCACATGCGGTACTCCTAGGCCGGGAGGGGAAGGGATTGTAGGAAGGTGTGAGTGCATCCCTCCATTTCAAGTGGTACCGGGTGCTTGTTTTTTGCCTGAAGAATTCAGGAGATGTGACATGACGAATGGAATCATAAAAATTCTTCGGAATGAAACTTACGCTCGTGGAACCAAACTTTTACGCAATAAAGCAGTGGAAAATTTTTTCGTCACAGTTTGTCCGGAGTATTTCATTTGTCACGTGGGCTTGGATATTGACGGCGAAATGGAAATCTACTGCACGTGTCCGAATGGTCAAGCCGGTCTCAAATGCCTTGACAAATTGACAGGGTTCTTAATGTTTACTCGTGTCCCTTCCTTTCCATCCGACGGCAAAGACATGGAGGAAAAATGGAAGATTTTCAATGACTTCAACGAAAACGCAATTCAATTTGAAAATATTTTCAAGTTACAAAAAGGTGAATCATGTGACTTGAATGCGGAAGCAGAGGCATCTGCAGTTGTTGGGAGGATTCGACGTCTGGACAAGAAAGGAACAGTCATGACGAAAGAACAGTACAAGAAGTTGACAGACACTATCGTCAAATTGACAAAACAACACCAAAATGGCCGAGGACTTTGTCACCTTGCCTATGCGTGTAATTCAGTCGACAAGAAATGTGTCTCAAAAGATGAGAAAATTATGCTCGAAGCTTGTCAACATTTGGCGGACGCTTGTGAACTTGAAGGAATGGTCGTCATTAGCGGGAAATGTTTTTGTGATCCCAAATTTGAACCAAAAACTAAAAAGTCTAGCAAATCTTTTGGTGTCGTCAAGACAGCTCCTGACTACTTGATCATCGTCGGAATCCTCATCATCGCAATGAAATAAATTTATTCACCTTCCAAATTATTAGTTCAACACTCCTTCACGCCTCCAAAAATATTGAGAGGAATGAAATTGTTTACTCGTGTGACTTAAAATTATTACGTGAATAAAATTGTGTTCGTATATCGGATTATTTGCGTTATTATGGTGTGATTGTCATTATAGATCTTCGATATGAATGTAGACATATGTGGATCTTGATTAGATTCTGAAATATTTTTTTATTAAGCTCAAGGTTCTTTTAGAAATCACCTTTTATTTCGTGGTCGTTAATAACCACGTACTTAACCAATCGTTTGTATTTAGGTTTTTAGATATTTTTTTAATTTTAACCATCACTATTAGTCCGAGGTAATCAAACCCTTCACATCGATTTGATTGGTTGCAACAGCGCCAAGATATACTACCCGCACAAGACGTAAGGTGCCTTTAATTTTTTCATGTCCTGTATGCGGTGTAGCCTATGGATGAATTGAATTTCATTTTTATTTATCACTTAAACACTGTGAACAGACACCAGAGATTACGATACTTAAATAATTTCGGCACCAGAATTCTCTAAATTGTACATCTCACTTTTTTCGATCCCCATCAATGATTCTTTCGGCAGTAGTTGTGTTAGCAATAGGTTATGACCACCCTGTACGTATACTCAAGTTATTTCAATATTTTGTACTTTGTGTACTGCACATGTAACTCCATCACTTTTCAGTGATGATTATAGTTATAAAATTAGAAATACTAATGCAATTCAAATGAAATTCAAATAACAGTACGAAGTCTATCACAATTTTGGTCGTCCTAGTCCTGAACGATTTCAAACAACTTCCCCCATTATATACTAGAAAGTTGAAACTTGTCGCCAAGTTGTGAGGAAAATTGAAATTTGGAGTATATAGAAAAAATTTCACTTGTTCTCCGTCCGTGGAGTCAGCAGCTTTGTAAATAATTGGTAAAAGGTTCGTTTTTTGCTTCCGTGCTTAAAAACTTATTAATATATTTAAATGCTGTAGCGCAGCGCCTCTTTCTTTGGTCAAGTTCATTTCTTTTAAAAATTTAAATTCATTCAATTTTGATTTTTTGTGAGCTCTTTAATATTTGTGATTAATTTAATATTTAATATTTGGACAAGGCAATCACGCAATCAGAATTAGTGGAGTTGTAATCAAAATCAAGGTCTTATATTTTGTAAATATTCAGCAAATTCGGAAATCATAATCAGATATCAGAATCCTAATAATAATTTTCGGTTTCTAAGAATATTTTGTTTTTGACTTTCTTATAAAATTCCTACCCCAGTCGGTTTAATTCTACGCCATTAATTTTTGAAATAAATTCAGAATTTCTCTCAATTTAGAAAAAGTACGAAATGGAATAGGAAATTGAATTAGAGTCAAAAGCAATTAGTTTGAGACTCTCAGCATCTCAGCCTGAGATGTTGATGTTGAGAGTCTCAAACTAATTGCTTTTGACTGTGCATACCCACTTCAACTTCCAAAATTCGGACTCTGAGATTCTCAGGGTCTGAATTTTGGAAGTTGAAGTGGGAGTCACAGAATGAAAAATAGTTAGGGAATAAATCCAGAAATGACTTGAAACAGATTTATTATTTATTTATTTTCGGGAATTGAATTGGCAGCAGAGTCAATCTAGAGTGGGGTGAACTTGTAGTCCACATCGCATCGTATCGACAGAACAATTAACATTAATGGTAAGTTGATATTTAACCTTTTAAACGCTAAGCACGAGTATTCTCGGGCCTTTGGAGCGAGAATACTCGTGCTTAGCGTTTAAAAGGTTAAAAATGTTGATAATTTTTTATGTAAAATGAGAGCTGTTCGATCCAACAAGCACAAGCTGATATATCTGTATTTAAGCAAAAGTGTATTTGATTAAAGAAAGTGGATTCATTCTGTACCCAGAAAATTATTGGTATAATTATTTAAAGTACACTTCGTTTTATTTAAGGAGACCATTGATTTTTGGCTTAAAAATTTTCTTGGAATTACCTTGGTTTTAATGGCTTAGAGATTTAGACTCTAAGTTTACAATATACCTACCAGGAAGAGTAGACAAGGTGATTTCCTTTTCCGGGAGGTCTCACTGTTGTCTCCCGTAACAACCAAATCAAATTGCATAAAATTACAGACTGCATTTCCCATCTGATTACATTGGGCGCAAAACAGTGGTTTTGCGCCCAGAGGTTGTTTTTTTAGTTTGTTTACCCGAAGTGAGACCTCCGTTTCTGACTGAAAACTGAAATCAGCCTGTTTACTCTCCGTGATACCTACGTTATAACCTGGGTTTAGATTATACCCAGGTGAAGAATGCCGTAGGTTTTAGACTGAACCTAGGTTTAGACTATACCTACATTATGACGTAGGTTTAAATTATAGTTATGCTGTAGGTTTTAGACCATAGGTTTTCACCCAGGTCTAGACAATACCTAGGCTATTAGCCATAACCTTTGACTCCTAACCTACGTCACAACTTATGACCTTGGTTATTCAACTATACGCTTAGGTTATGACCTAGGTTTAGACTGTACGAAGGTTATTCCTTTCTGAAAATGAATTTTCTAAACTAAAAAAATTAGCTAAAAAAAAGTCACCCTGCTTGCACGTTAACATAAAAGTCAAACAATTTGTCCAATTCTCACCATCATATTATTTACAGTTTAATTATTTTCTGATTTCTGGGCCAAACGAAAGAAGACACTTGACAAGCTCTCAAAATCTGATAGTCAGACTTATTGCGACTTGATGCGTCTCAGCATTTATGTATTCCGAATAATGATTCCATTCTACTCCATTCTCTCTTCACTGGACTGTGTGAGTGTCTCCCTCCATCCATTCCAACGAATTCAAGTCCTCCAACTTGTGTTCTGCCTGAAGAACTCAAGAAATGTGACATGACAAATGGAATCGTCAGAATTCTTCTAAATGAGACTTACACTCGCGGAACCAAGCTCCTACTCACTAAAGGAGTGGAAAATTCTATGGTTGGAGTTTGTCAGGAGAATTTCAAATGTCATGTGGGATTGGACATTGATGATGAGATGGAGATCTACTGCACGTGTAGCAATAGCAAAGCCGGTCGGAAATGTCTTGGTAAATTGACAGGATTCCTAATGTTTCCTCGTGTCCCTTCCTTCCCATCCGACGGCAAAGACATCGAGGAAAAATGGAAGATCTTCAATGAATTCAACGAAAAAGTGATTCAATTTGAAAAGGTTTTTAAGTTGTCCGAAGGTAACCCATGTGAATTGATTTCGGAAGCAGAGGCATCTACTGCTGTTGAGCGGATTCGACGTCTGGACAAGAAAGGAACAGTCATAACAAAAGCGCAGTACAAAGAATTGACGGACACTATCGTCAAGTTGACAAAACAACACCAAATTGGTAAAGGACTTTGTCACCCGTCTATGGCATGTAATTCAGTGGACAGGACCTGTGTAAGAAAGGATAAGAAAATAATGCTTGAGGCTTGTCAACATTTGGCTGACATTTGTGAGCTTGAAGGAATTATCATTGTAAGCGGGAAATGTTTTTGTGATCCGAAATTTGACAACACAATTAATCGACAAGTTCCATCAACACCGGACCCTTTGGATTCAGACAATTCCACCACAAAACTCAATTCCGCCACATCAGATAAATCCACCAAATCTCTTGGTGTTGTCATTGCACATTCTGCCCACTCTACCCAAGTAGCACGTCGTAGTCATATTGATTCCTAGAACTATCCGAGTATTTCGAAATTTCGAAGTTCCGAGGCTTCTAATAATTTATGTGTTCATTATAATTCAGGAGGTTCCACGATGTTCTCTAAAAGTCGAAGTCAGAATGTTGTCGAATAGACATCGAGATATCGAAATCAAAGGTTCGACAGGTTCCTTTCACCATATTGTACTTTACTTACCATACTTTGATTTTTCCACGATTTTCCATCGAAAACTCGTGAAGAAAAGACGTCCACGATGGGAGGTAAAGGCTTAGTCGGGATTACTAACACCATAATGCAAACGCTTTTCTCTGACTCTTTGGCGAAACAGATTAACTACACTGGCGCAAATAAAAAATAATGTTTCGGTAACCTGACTTTGGATTCGGTGATTAAAAGTAAGAATGAAATAATTCTAAATTAAATCGGTTCAGTTGACTAAATCAGAAACATTTTAATTTCAGAATCCATACAACTATATTACCGTCGACGTCCAACGAAGCAGCCGGAAAAAGAGAAATATATTCCCTCTGATGGAGAAATAAAATCCCAGATCATGTCCTGGCTACAGCACGCTTACGACCGGATAACTGCCAAGGAGCGTTCAGAAACCCACAAAAAGGTGAAGCATATTTTAAAAATTCTGTCAAATTGTGCAAAATGGACAATTAGTTCAGGAAGTGATAAAACTTATTGAGTACATAGTCTACATAGCATTCACTGCTTTCAATTACGTTTCAGAATCAAACGGCTACAGACGCGTCTGAAGATCCTCGTCCTATCTAATGATGACTTGAAGCCAGCACAACATTCAGTTAGTAGAGAAAATTTGGATTCAACACCAATTTCTATTTGTAATACTTAAATATTTGTTATATATTCTGGTACATCTAATAAAAGTTCTAGGTGTTATTTTTCCGTATTGTTTTGATTTATTCAATTAGCTAAAACGACCTACTTTTTACCCGATATATCAGTAGGTTAATGAACTCAAATTGAGTACGATAATTTTATTAAGTATGAGCAAGGGAATCAAAAGTTTTCTTAACGAAATCGTCTTCCGAATGAACCCTGCAAGTACCCGAGTTATCAGTAAGATAATGAATACAAAATGAGTACGACATTTAGTACTAAGTATGATGACGGATAGACCGAGATCTCTTAACGAAAATGTCTTCAGAATGAGGACAGCTCTGCGGACATTCGGGATCGGAAAAGCTTCAAATCGACACCGAGTCGTGACGAATTAGAGTTCATACTGACGAGCAGTAAACTCGAGTGCTCGTGATCATAATGTCCACATTACGATTCTTTTTGGCTACTTGGGTATCCTCGTCGGAATCATCATCATCGCATCGATGTAAATTAAATTTATTCCCCTTCCAAATTATTGAAATTATGAAAGAAATTCTTTCATCCGTGTGATATGAACCTGTAACTTAAATAAAAGTTCCTTCATACATTCCATGCGTCATTGTGATGTCATTGTCATTGAATATCGTCGATATAATCTCGTTCATTTTATTACTCATAAAAACCTCACATTTCATTGCTTTACAAACATTCGCATTACGTCCTTTTTCCTGACTTCATTAGAATTCCAATACATTTTTTGATATAACTCATGTTTCTTTTAGGAATTACCCTCCTTCATCTTGGACGTCAATTACCAGGTAGTCTCAATAGATTTTAGTTTAAAAAAATCAACATTATAAAATGAATTTTCAATATAATTTTCAAATTTTGAAAAATACCTTCCAAAAATCCAGCAACTATTTCAGGGTAGTTTTTATATACCATGCATTGTTAAACAGTCGTTTAGTTTCAGTTTACTTTAACACTATTATTAATGTTTATGACGCCAAAAGAATCAGTACTGAGAATTCACTGCGTTTGTAGTAGAAAGCAAAGCCAAATAATCTTACAGTACGTAATTTTGAAGGAAATGTTTTGGATGCTTGGTTTTGATCATTTTGATCATGTTGAATAATATTTTGGTATGATAACTTCCGCGTCTGTGAGACGACCCTCTGTCGAATAGAAATAATTCTTTAATCCTAGTTTCCGTGAATGTTTGGCTTTAATGTTCCCTAACATCATATCTCAAAATGATATCCGTGACATCTGCTGTTTGCCTTAATTAAGTCCGGGAAAGGAAAAATTAGCTGATCAAAACCTACGCCATAGTGTTTGGACTCTTGCAAATCACATGGATTGAGATAGATAAGAATTTGTTTAATTTGGAGTCATCTTATCTATAATTTCCGTTTACGACCCCACTATAAATATTATCGTCAGGGTCAGTCCGTCCTCAGAGGACAAACACGCTCCACAATTCATCTCTAATCAGAATGGAAAATATTGAAGTACCTTGGTGGGTGAGTCTAATATTTCTGCCACGGTTTAATTATTTTGGGTCGTTGAAAGATTCAATTGCAAGTTTCGCACAGAATATTCAAAATTTTGAAACTATGTATCTCTCAGGTTTTGACTTGAATATCTTCCTATTTAGAATGGTACGAGTCTGAGCCCTGCATACGTCTCTGCGGAAATTACGGTTGGAATATTGGCTGTGATTGAGAATACGATTGTTATCGCTTCTTTTGTCCGTGTCTCAAATTTGAGGGTCCACAGAAATTATTACATCATATCTTTGGCGATCGCTGACTTTTTTGTGAGTAACTTTTAAATATTAATTGTAACAAAAATGTTCAATTTTTTCTAATATTCAAGTTAGGACTTGTCAATATTCCTCTCAATATCATTGTGAGCATCGGTCTTCCAAAAAATCTGTTTGGTTGTCTCTTGAGTGTTTCATTAATCGAGGTCCCACTCCACGGATCCCTCTTTTCACTGCTTTTGATTACGACGGATCGTTTATGGGCAATCGCCTGGCCATATTCTTACCAGAAACGGATGAGGAAGACCTTGGCTTTGAGTAAGTAATTATTATTTATCTAGATTATTTAATTGATGGCCCTAAACCCTGGTTTTGATAATATATTCGCTAATTTTACAACACTTTCGAGGATTGATCTGTGGAGCTTGGATATTTGCATTCTTATTCTCCAGTCTGCCTTTGATGGGATGGTATAATCGTGATGGCTGGGAATCCGCTCAAAGATGTTTCTACAGACAAGTTCAAACGAACTATCGACTCATTTTCAGTCACGGCATCACTGTCTTTGCCGCACTCACTATTGTTCTAGTTGTCTACTTATACATGTATCGCTTCGTAGTCAAACAGGTATTACTTGAGAGAGAACACTATGGGTTTGCCTGGTTGTTCAATAAGCAATTCGTTTGTGTATTCCTTGCGACCAAGCAGTTCAACTTTTGCGATTATAACCTATACAAAAGTTGTTCCGCACATCAATGATTACATCGTATCAGTATTTAATGACTAGCATATAATATTAATAACTATATTAATGCAGGTAAAACGGGACAAAATATCTATCCAACATGGCAGAAGATTCTCAAGTTGCAGTGAGGTTGATGTGTCTTGTAGTATCATACACATGAAATTACTCGCTGATTCCAGATATGGAGTGAAAGTGGGCAAAATCGTTTTAATTTTTATGGTAAGCATATATCATATGTCGTAAACTTACCTGAGCTATACCTTATAACGTATGCTTTTAGATTTGTCAACTTCCACTTGCATCAATATTCTTCATTCGGGCGTTCTTTCCGCAAGAAATTGTCATCAAAATTCCTGTAAATTTATCCACATATGCCCTCATTTTACTTCATGCGAACTCCGCTATCAATCCATTGCTATATGCTTTTCACCTTTCGGAATTCAGATCTGCTATGAGAAATACGTGTTCTGCTATATTTTTGCGAGACTCCTCATTCCTGCGAACTATATACAACAAATGAAAATAAATGGTTGTACTTGTATTTTGTACTTCATCCTGTATTTGCATTCTACGGAGTGGTATGATAACTTGGCCGTGTGATTAACTAAATGTGACCATCAAAGTACGTCCACATAGAAGGACGAGGCGTAATGGCAAATTTTACCAAAAGCCTGACCTGACAAACAAGAGTCAACTTACATTATAAAGTCAGTTAGACAGAACTGGAATGAATAAAATATTCTTAAAATTGTTCAAAACTGGAAGGCAAGAACACAAAATATTAGCTGCTTCTATATTGTAATAAATAGGATCTCGATAGTAATACTTTTTAAATTTTATTTAAATTTTAAATGTTTTTTAATTAATTCGTTTTGCAAAAATTTCAAAATGAGAACTGAATGTTCCCTGTGTTAAATAAAAAGTTCAATATAAAATTAAATAATATTAATCAACGGGGTATCTGAATCCAACGATTCGATTCCACTTTTAATTTAGCATGACATTTAAGATATTACGTGTCTGTAGAAGATTATTTTACTCTTTGTATTTCTTCATTCGTGTATCCTAGAGTTTTGCCTTGTCGTTATATTGACTTAAAATGTATGGTAAAGTTGCTTAGTCTCAACAGGTATAAAATTCCGCAAAGTTGAAGTTTGGTTCAAATTTCATTTAATATTTCCGTACCATCAGGATATGTAAACGGCTCTTGCTCAAGAGGTTTCCACGAAAACAGTTTACCCTAAGCCGGGTGGTTGTAACTTCACCCTAGGCAGAACCCCGACAGTCACGGGTATATGGACAAAAAAATTTCCTTAAAAAAATTTAATGCTCAATCATGAGTATAAAATGCAATCTAAATAACTTGTGATCAATTCGATTTTTATTGCAGTTTCAGTTTTTCTTCCCTAATTTTCTCCGCCTACCACATTCCTCTTTCCATGAGAAAACTTGCAGCTCCGTCAATTTTTTCAGACAGTAGTGATACTTCCTCAAAGATTGGCAACGCTTCGTCATAGCGACGTTGTTGAGCTATAGCCACAGCCATATTGTGTTTTGTGAGAAGAGTATGGCGACTCTCATTTCCAAATATTTTTGTCTGCACTTCCAATAGTCCTCTACTAAGCTCCTCTGCTCTTTCATTTTCATCACCCTTCTTCAAAAGTGCGAAGACTATAGATGTACCGGTCGACAAGGTCAAATGATGTCGTTCGCCCAGCGTCTCCTTGAATTTCTCATGCACTTCCTGAAACATCGTTAAAGCATCAATACGTTTGACTTGTGCTTCCGGTGGTCTGTCATCCTCGATTTTATGAAGCATCGCTGCCGCAAGAGCGTGTTTTGTAGAGAGAGTGAAGGGGTGGTCACGCTCGTAAATTTGTTGTCGATTTTGGTACACATGTTCGTATATCTCAGCTGCTTCGGTGTGTCTTTCCAGGCCTGTCAGACAGCCAGCTCTGTTATGGAGAACTGTGAGGAAATTAGGACTCATCTCACCTTCCTTCTGTGCATAGAGCGGTAATACCTTAAAAGAGAGTACAATTGGAAATTTTGATACGGAATAGTTTTCTATCCTTAATTGCTATCACAGAATTCAGCTTGAGCCATATATATATACGACGATGAGCCATATATGATATATGGCTTATTCTCTGTTTCTACGAAGGAATAGTCCCAATCCCTGCTATAGGGTTCCAGATTTAGCGTCATTTAGACAAATATATTGCTACATTACCACCACGCAACACGAGCTGCGTGTGACACAAAAAAATCTCAAGCCAATTACTCGTACTCGTACGTAACAGCGCAAGTGGGAAATACCCTTGCGTATAAACGAAGGAAAAGCAGTAATACCTTATCAAAAATGGTTATTGCCTCTTCACAATTTCCCAAATGAAGGAGAATGGTTGCCTTAATATTCTGTAAGTCAAGTACGAGGGAATGCAAGTATCCTAAAGTTTCTAACGCTATCGGGAAAATGTCGTTCACAACATCAAGAGCTTCTGCATACCTTCTTGATCTTCTCAAAGCCCACACCGAACAACGGAGTAGCTCAATAGAATACTCAAACGTAAGTCCAAACAATGTATTGTACTTTGGACAAAGCAAGTTTTGTGTCAATGAAATGATTTCATCGTAACTACCAGAATAATCTAATTTTCTGCACACAGTCGGTGCAAACTGCGGATATTCCCGTACAAGATTATCATGCGTTATGAGTTTTCTTAAGACCACGCAAGAGTGTTCAACAGATTTTGCTTGGACAGTACTGGATTCAGGATTGTCAGTGGATGGAGTAAACGTGTATTCGAACAATTTAACGACACCTCGCAGCACTTGTTTTTCTTTAAGAATTCCAATGCTTATTTGTACGACTTGCTAAACTACACGGTGTACGCAAAGACCATCTTCCAACTCTGTTATCATCGACTACGACTTCAACAGGTCAAGTCCCTCGTCTACGTCAGTGGTGTCCATAACTTCTACGTCAGGTGCTGGCATAATTGGAGTCCTGACATCTTTGTATTTTGGTCTCTGCTTCTCCGAGCTAAAGTATCTCTTCATGAAATTTGAAATGGTCGTGCGGATACGGTTCGTGGAAACTGAATCATTGTTAGGATTAATTATTTCCTCTCCTTGCAATTCCAAGCTTGCGGTATCCGTAGTGATATTAAAATTCACCTTCTCTAGATTCAGCAGTAGTTGCACGGGAATGCTTTCCGATCCGAAGTAAGCCAAAATCTCCATGAGTGATATTGCCAGCGCCCCACCGACGCATTTCTGGATTTTGTCAAATGTATTATTCCATGTGACAAGCGTAGTTCTCTCATATGTACTCAACGTCATCTGTTGAAATGTTGCATTATTCAATATTTTTCGTTCTCTTGGTAGTGCCTTATATAAGAAGCAACAGGCGATTTATCCCATTTCCGCTTACCACGCAAGAGTTCCAACCTTGCAATATATACAGCTGTCTGTTCTAGAGCCAAGGGTAGCATGTGAAGCATTTCGATAAGTTGTACCACTTCAGCCAAATTCTGCTCAAGTTTTAACCAGTTCAGTATGAACTCAATTGCTTCTTCCTTAGTAAGAACATCAAGCGGTAATATCTCACAACCAAGAAATAAGTCAAGGCGACGTGTTGTTACAAGAATGTAAGGTGGATTTGTTAGTGGAGCATGAGAGTACGAGGGGAAGAAGTAGAAAATCCCATCAATGCCCTTGAAATCTTCCGCGTTGTCAAATATGAATAAACACTTTGTTCTTGCAAAATACTCAAACGCTTTTTCAACCAGTTCACGTGTTTTTTCTTTATCTCCAAGGTTTAAATGTTGTGCAAGTCGTTTAAATGACCTTGACATACTTTCCCTTGTAACTGCGTTTACCCAAATAACATTTTGGTAGAAAGTTTTAAATTTGTGAGCATAAGCTCTTGCCAGAGTAGTTTTTCCAACCCCGCCTAATCCGCTTATCACGGTTAAGCGAGATTCGACAGCTAAGTTGGAAGTTGCCCCATCACTTTTGGTTAACATTTCATGTAGTGAAGTTAATTCTGCCACTCTCCCAGTAAATCTGTGACAGGGTGCACCGACTTGAAACCAAACGGGAGCAAAGTCCGGAATTGAGCCGGCGCCATGTTTGATCAAGTGTTGTTTCGACACCAGTGTTTCTGCAAGTCAAAGAAAATGCTATTCTGCGAGGAACTGTATTTTTTAATTTGTCTGTGCTAATAATTTCTATTCGTGATCAGTGATATTCAGGTACAACACTTTAGAACGATCATTTACGTAGCTATGTGTTTGACATCCACATTTTTTTAAGATGGTATGAATGAAATAAAAGCAATTAATTAATATTGGTACGAATTGGCGTAAGTATGACATCCTTAGTATGCGCTCCGCCATACTGTATACACATGCTGTATAAACAAACAGTTAACCACAGATTGCGATACGTGGAGATTTCGCAGATGATTTGAAATGTCGCAATTGCATCAATCAACATACCACGAATTCTTTTAATTTCAAAATAAGGAATATCTGCTTGATCACCCAGGTCATTTTTTATTGCTAACCTGCACTCCTGAGGAATCTCCTTTCACGAAGTATTTTCACACAACCATAAAATGTTGCAGAATTTCCCAAACTCTTAATCCAAAGTGTCAATGTTCTGAGTATGACATCTTGCATTCGCGTACAATTTCGCATCATTTGTTCAATTTCTAATTGTTCTGATGGTGCAGCTAAGAAATAATCTTTGATTTCTGTCCAACTTCTTAATAACTCCAAATCCTCCACCAGTACGTCACGTATTGCCATGGCACTGATGTTGTTCACTAGAAAAGAGTTCAGTTTAAACTTTTGCATAAATTTATATCTACAAATAATATCGTAATTTAAAGTTGATTGGTAATTGGTAATAATTATTAAGTAATAAACGGTATGAATTGCATAAAATATAACATACGAGGAAAATTTGAGAATGGGTCGGTAGTTCCCTCTTCTGTCATTTCTGAATACGTCTTAGTTTAGAATTAAGTAGTGTTGAATCGTATTAAAATAATGAATTTAGGTATTACTTTTTTATGAAAATCACTAATGTTAATAAAAGTAAAAAAGAGAAAAGTTACAGGCAACGCTTTATCTCAAACCGAACTGAAAGAAATATAGAGAGACAATATGTTCAATATATATTTGCATGGCATTGGTTTACATTTCTGATTACAACTGATTGCACCGCATACTGCTTTAACATAACAAGAACCCGAGAATGTGCATGGTGGTCCATAATCAATGATAGTTACGCCTTTGAATTTTTAATACAAAATTAAATATTTAAAGCAGTAGAATATATCTGGGATATTTTTTGTGAATAATTCTTTTGGTAAGAATCTGGTGATACCGATACGGAATGGTAGTCTAATCATCTGCGCGAAAAGCCGACCAATTGCCTACACCATATATTTTTTTTACACTTACATGCATCTGAAGTGCAGCAGAAGTTATGAACTGCCATTGCGGTATATGTAAATGAAAATATCGTACAGCATTTTATTGCAGTGGTTTAAACACGAGTAAATCCAGAACCGCAATGACGAATGTGAATGTCAAATGTATATCAAAACACATTTCCTGTGAATCCTCACTCACATATTTCATTTCCATACTGATAGTAAGAATTATTAAAATGATGAAGTCATCATTTTGTTACGCCGTGCCATTTTAGTGTGAACATTCGCAAAAGTATACTATTGACTGGATACTGACAGCGTATTCATCATAACATAGTGGGAACGGCAATTGAGTATGCACAATGTCCCAAATATTTAAGAGCCCCACCCTTAGGACCAAGAACCAATGGCGTACCGCATACCTGCCAAAAGATGACCCAATTTTATGCAAAAGTCCACAAAATATTGAAGATTTTCCATCGTCGTTACACAATTTAAGAAGATTTTGAGAAATCGGTCATCCAAAACCGAGTTGATTGTTTCTTAATTGGATATGGATAGACAGTGAAATTGAACGAAAGATGCCGATATTCTAAAGGGGATGAATTTTGTCACGACTAGAAAAAGCTTGTCAAATGCGTTGCGCGTTAGCACCACGAGAGATAACACTTTGGCTATCAGTTGCAGTTTAGTAATATATAATAAGTTAGGTACTTACTTAAACAGGATTTAAAATAATAAACATTAGTTGACATTGTGAATGAGGCGTCGTACCGCATCTTAACGTAACTTGGGTTATGTGTGCTTTGCCTCCCATGCGAACAAGCAAATGTGCCATTAGTAATAGGAAGCGTAGACTGTCCGAACCATCCCATTAAGCGGGAGTGGGTGTGACTTCGAAAAGAAATATGAACAACTTGAAGATATATTCTAGAATTCTAATGAAGCTGTAGAGCCAACCTACGCATAAGACATAATGATTTAAGGTTGATGGTAATACGGATTGCTGTAAACAAGCTTATGATATGTGGTGTTTATATATCGTTAATTAAACCAATAAGTGTGCATTTTGAAGAAATACAATTACTACACACGAAATGTATCAGGGCGATTTTATTCCAGCACAAATTTTACGATCAGACGAATAAAACAATTGCATTTCTGTCAAAAATATAAAAGGCATATGACAGAGTGTTCAATTAAATTTTGGAAGGTGGAGAAATTCATATCAACATGATGATGACGATTCTGAGGACGATAGAGTAGGTGTATGGACAACTCGAAGAGATGTGGTGGAACTTTTTCCCGGTGTTGTTGAACTTACTAGTTCAGGTTTCGGGGCACAAGCACATCTTCAGCCTTTAATGATCATTCCTTCAAGCTCACAAGTGTCAGCCAAATGTTTACAAGCTTCAAGCAGAATATTCTCATCTTCTCGGATACATCTCCTCGTGATTGAATCACATGTCAAGGCAAGGCCGAATCGCTGACAAAAACCTGAACCATTTTGATGTTCATTTCTCAACTCGACAATAACGTCCGTCAATTTTTTGTAATGTTCTTTTGTCATGACTGTTCCTTTCTTGTCCAGACGTCGAATCCGCTCAACAGCTGCAGATGCCTCAACTTCGTCCTCTAGGTCACATGAATTGCCTTCGGACAACTTGAAAATGTTTTTCAAATTGCGTTCGTCCATTGAATTCGTTGAAAATCTTTTATTTTTTGTCCAGGTCTTCGACATCTGATGGGAACGAAGGTAGACGAGCAAAAATTAAGAATGATGTCAACTTACAAGCACATTCCTGATCGGTTTGACCATTGTTGCAACCTCCTCGCTAATGTTCAATCCAAACCCACGTGACATTCAAAATTGACTGGAAAGATTGAAATTTTACAACTTGGTACTGCATTACTGCTTCATTAAGAAGCATCTTTGTTGCTCAAGCGTAAGTCTCATTCTGAAGAATTTTCATGATTCCATTCGTCTTGTCACAGTTATTGTGTTCTTGTTTTGATAGGTCACAATATGGAAACTCTGCAAACGCAAACATTCGAATGAATGGAGGCATGCATTCACACTGTCCAGAGATAGGACCACATGTTGTTGTTGTTCAGATTCTCTTTATTCACGGTATATGTTACAGATAAAATCCGAAATCCGTTAAAACTAGTTTTAACTAGGAAATCCTCGAGAGAAATTATTAACCTAACCTAACCTAACCTAACCT